>JAREIK010003144.1:59351-128404 GCA_029783825.1 Sapria himalayana | reverse complement strand
AATCATAAAATCTAATTTTTATTAGTATTCATTATAATTTTAAATATTCATTTTAATTATTTATCAGTTTATTTTTATAGAAATATTAATTACAAAATAATTATTACTACGACATATTAGTTTAAATAATTTATTTTTAATTAAAAAATGCTGATAAAAAAGGAAAATTTTTAAAAATAAATAATTATTATTTAGTATTACATCTTATTTTGATTTGAATCATTTTAGATTTTACAATTATATTTTAATTTATATCATTCTTATAAATACTAGTTTATTAATTATTATTGATCATTATTATAATATTTGTCAATAAATTGTTTATATTGAGTTTACCTTATATATATTATTATGATATTATAACTAAATATTATAATCACATTTAAAAAATTAAAATTTATTATATTTTCAAAGGTTATAACCTTCAAAATTAAAAAAATTAAAAATTAAATTTTTTATTTTTCATTCTTTAAATAAAAACTATAATCACTAAGGTCTAAACAATTAATAACTAAACTCCTAAATCACAAAACACCTAAATACTTAAACCATTAAACTGGGTATATCCTGAAAAATAAATCTAAATCTCAATTTTATTTTTTATTCATTATAATTTTAAATATTAATTTTAATTATTTATTAGTTTATTATTATAAAATTATAAATTACAAAATAAATTATGATTAAGACAACTATAATTTAAATAATTTATTTTTAATAACAAAAATATAAACTTTTAAAAAAAGCAAAACATTAAAAAAAAATTATTATTTAGTAATATATTTTACTTTGATTTGAATAAATTTATATTTTGAAATACATTTTAAATAATATCTATTTTATTAATAATAGATTATTAAATTATTTTTTGATCATTATTATAATATCTAGCAATGTAATAATTTATATTGAATTTATATGACTTGTATTTATGAAGATTAATTTAAATAAATATTATATTTACATTTGAAAAAAATTTAAAATTTTTATATTTTCAAAGGATATAACCTTCAAAAATTAAAAAAAGGAAAAAAAATATAATTTTATGTTATATCATTGTTTAAATAAAAGTTATAAACCACTAAATCCCTAAACACTTAAATCTCTAAACTTCTTAACAAAGAAAGCCCCTAAATACATAAACCTTTAAAGTCGTAAATTGTAATTATAATTTAAATAATTTTTTAAAATAATAATTACAAAATATATTATGAGTGATACAAATTTAATTTAAATAATTTATTTTTCTTAAAAAAAAAAATAAGCTTATAAAAAGAAGCAAAACTAAAAAATAAAAATTATTATTTGGTAATAAATTTTACTTTAATTTTTATAATTTTAGGTTTTGCAATTATATTTTAATTTATATCTATCATATTAATAATAGCATATTAATTTATTTTTTGATAATTGATATCATATCTATTAATAAAATTGTTTATATTGAGTTTATATTATATATAATTATAATGATTCTTATTACTAAATATTGTATTAACATTTTTAAAAAAATTAAAATTATCATATTTTCAAATGTTATAACCTTTGAAAATGTGAGAAAATATCAAAAATAATTTTTTTGTTATTTCATTGTTTAAATAAATCCTATAAACTATTAAATGCCTAAACACTTAAGTCAATAACTCCTAAATCTCGAAAACCAGAAATAGATAATCCTTTTAAACTAGTATACCCTAAATAATAATTAATAAATAATAAATCTCAATATTATTTTTTTCATTATAATTTAAAATATTCATTTTAATTATTTATTCGTTTATTTTTATTAAATATTAATTATAATATAAATTATGAGTTAGACAAATATAATTTATTTAAATTATTTTTCATCAAAGAATATAGATTAACTTATAAAAAGAAGAAAAAATTTCAAAACAAAAATTTATTATATAGTAATATATTTTGCTTTCCTTCTGAATCATTTTAGGTTTCGTAATTATATTTTAATTGATAATTGATTATTAATTTATTTTTTGATCATTATTAGAATATTAATCAATAAAATTATTTATATTGAATTTATATGAAATATAAATATAATGATTATTATAACTAAATATTGAATTCACTTTTGAAAAAAATTTAAAAATTAGTATACTTTCAAAGGTTATAACATTTGAAAAGATCAAAAAATAATAAAAATAAATTTTTTGTTTATTTATTTTTTAAATAAAATCTATTACCACTAAATGCATACACAGTTAAATCAGTAAACTTCTAAACCTCGTAATGCCTAAATACATAAACCATTAAACCACTATATACTATTTAATAATTAATAAATCTAATTTTTATTTCTATTTATTATAATTTTAAATATTTATTTTAATTATTTATTTTAATTATTTATTAATTTATTTCTATAGAAATATTTATTACAAAATAAATTGAGTGCGAGTAATATAATTTAAATAATTTATTTTTAATAAATAAAAGTATTTACGCTTATAAAATAATTAAAAATTGATAAATTAAAAATTATTATTATGTAATATATTTTACTTTAATTTTGAATCAATTTTGGTTTTGTAAATATTTTTTAATTAATATATATCTTATTAGTAATAGTTTATTAATTTAATTTTTGATCATTATTATAATATATAGCAATAAAATTGTTAATATTGAATTTATATGATAAATAAGAATTAATATTATTATAACTAAATATTATATTCACATTTCAAAAAAAGTTAAATATTATTATATCTTCAAAGGTTATGACCTATTAAAATAAAAAAAATTACAAATTTTATTTTTTATTATTTTATTGTTTAAATAAAACCTATAAAACTCTAAATGCCTAAAAACATAAATAGCTAAACACCTAAATGTAAAAACCTCTAAATACTTAAACAATTAATCTGGTATACAATAATAATAAATCATAAATTTCATTTAAATTTTTATTCAGTTTAATTTTAAATTTTTATTTTAATTATTTAGTAATTTATTTTTATAGAAGTAGTAATTACAAAATAAATTATTTGTTAGATAGATCTAATTTAAATTAAACTGGTATACCCTAAATAATAAATAATAAAACTCATTTTTCTTTCATTATAAATTTAAATATTCATTTTAATAATTTATTTGAATATTTTTATATAAATATTAATTACAAAATAAATTATGAGTTAAACAAATATAATTTATATAAATTATTTTTAATCAAAAAAAAATATAGATAAATTTTTAAAAACAAATTTCAAAACAAAAAATTATTATAGAGTAATATATTATACTTTGCTTATGAATCATTTTAGGTTTTGTAATTATATTTTAATTGATATCTATCTTATTAATATTAGATTATTAATTTATTTTTTGATCATTTTTAGAATATTTATCAATAAAATTGTTTATATTGAATTTATATGATATATAAATATAATGATTATTATAACTAAATATTGTATTCACATTTAAAAAAATTTAAAAATTATTATATTTTCAAAGGTTATAAGCTTTGAAAATATTAAAAAATTAAAAAAATAAATTTTCTATTTTTTTATTTTTCTAATAAAACCTATAAACCACTAAATGCATACACAGTTAAATCAGTAAACTCTTAAACCTCATAATACCTAAATAGATAAACCATTAAACCGCAATATACTACTTAATAATTAAGAAATCTAATTTTTATTTCAATTTATTATTATTTTAAATATTCATTTTAATTATTTATAAGTTTATTTTATAGAAATATTTATTTATAAGTTTATTTTCAATAAATTTTGAGTGCGACAAATATAATTTAAATAATTTATTTTTAATCAAAAAAATATATATGCTGATAAAAGAAGTAAAATTTTAAAAATTAAAAATTATTATCCAATAATATTTTTTACTTTAATTTTGAATCAATTTGGGTTTTGTAAATATTTTTTAATTAATATCTATCTTATTATTAATAGTATATTAATTTAATTTTTGATCATTATTATAATATCTATCAATAAAATTGTTTATATTGAATATATATGATATATAATTATTAAAATTATAATAACTAAATATTATATTCACATTTTAAAAAAATTTTAAATATTATTATATTTTAAAAGATCATAACCTATGAAAATGACTTAAAATTAAAAATTTTTTTTCGTTAATTTATTGTTTAAATAAAACCTATAAACCACTAAATGCCTAAAAACATAAATCACTAAAGTCCTAAACGACATAACTTCTAAATACGTAAACTATTAAATTAGTATACATAAATAATAAATAATAAATCTCATTTTAATTTTTATTAAGTGTAATTTTAAATTTTTATTTTAATTATTTATGAGTTTATTTTTATAGAAATATTAATTACAAAATAAATTATTATTGAGACTGATTATTTAAAATAATTTATTTTTTAACAAAAAAAATATATATGCTTATAAAAAGAGGCAAAATTTTAAAAACAAAATTTTTTTATTTTTTAATATATTTTATTTTGATTTTGAATCATTTTAGTTTTTGCAATTATATTTTAATTTATATCATTCTTATTAATAATAGATTATTAATTTTTTATTCATCATTATTATAATATCTATTAATAAAATTATTTATATTTAGTTTACATTATATATAATTATTAAGAATAGTAAAACTAAATATTATATTAACATTTAAAAAAATTAAAAAATATTATATTTTCAAAGGTTATAACCTTCAAAAATTAAAAAAAATCAAAAAAATTTAATTTTTTATTTTTTTATTCTTTAAATAAAAACTATAAATCACTAAAGTCCTAAACACTTAAATCACTAAATCCCAAAACACCTAAATACATAAACCATAAAACAAGTATATCCGGAATAATAAATAATAAATTTCAATTTTATTTGTATCCATTATAATTTTAAATATTCATTTTAATTATTTATTAGTTTATTTTTATTGAATTATAAATTAAAAATAAATTATGTGGAGACAAATATAATTTAAATAATTTACTTTTAATAACAAAAATTATAAATTATAAAAAGAACAAAACATCAAAAAAGATATTATTTAGTCTTATATTTTACTTTGATTTTGAATAAATTTACGTTTTGCAAATATATTTTAAAAAATATTTATCTTATTAATAATAGTTTATTAATTTATTTTTTGATCATTTATACAATATCTATCAATATAATTGTTTATATTGAATTAACATGATATATAATTATTAAGATTATCATAACTAACTATAGTATTCACAAATAAAAAAAATTAAAAAATTATTATATTTTCAAATGTTACCGTCAAAAATGAGAAAAAATAACAAAAATAAATTTTTTGTTATATCATCGTTTAAATAAAACTTATAAACCATTAAATGCTAAATACATAAATCTCTAAACTCCTAAACCTTTAAGCCCATAAATAAGTAAACCTGTAAACTCGTAAACCTTAAATATAATTTAAATAATTTATAGAAATATTTATTAGAAAATAAATTATTAGTAACAAATATAATATAAATAATATATTTTTCTACAAAAAAAATATATAAGCTTTTAAAATGATGCAAAAACTATAAAAAAATTATTATTTAGTAATAAATTTTACTTTGATTCTTAATCATTCTAGGTTTCTTAATTATATTTTAATTTATATGTATCATATTAATAATAATTTATTAATTTATTTTTTGATAATTGATATAATATCTATCAATAAAATTATTTATATTTAGTTTATATTATATATAGTTATAATATTTATTATTACTAAATATTGTATTCACATTTTTAAAAAATTTTAAAATTATTATATTTTCAAAAGTTATGACATTTTAAAATTTGAAAAAATATCAAAAATAAATTTTTTGTTATTTCATTGTTTAAATAAAAGCTATTAACCATTAAATTCCGAAATACTTAAATCAATAACTTTTAATTTTTGAAAACACTTAATAGATAAATATTTTAAACATGTATATCCTAAATAATAAATAATAAATCTCATTTTTATTTTTTTCATTATAATTTTAAATATTCATTTTAATTATTTATTTGTTTATTTTTATATAAATATTAATTACAAAATAATTTATAAGTTAGAGAAATATAATTTATATAAATTATTTTACAACATAAAAAATATAGATAAACTTTTTAAAAGAATAAAAAAATTAAAAACAAAAAATTATTATATAGTAATATATTTTGCTTTGCTTCTGAATCATTTTAGGTGTTATAATTATATTTTAATTGATATCTAACTTATTAATAATTGATTATTAATTTATTTTTTGATCATTATTAGAATATTTATCAATAAAATATTTATATTTAATTTATATGATATATAGATTTAATAATTATTATAACAAAATATTGTATTCACTTTTGAAAAGAATTTTAAAATTATTATATTGTCAAATATTATAACCTTTGAACATGTGAAAAAACAAAAAAAAATATTTTTTTTTATTATTTTATTGTTTAAATAAAACTTATAAATCGAAAAATGCTTAAACACTTAAATCACTAAACTACAAAATCCTGATACATTTATATAGATAATCATTTAAACAGGTTGACCCTAAAATATAATTAATAAATCTCATTTTTATTTGTTTTCATTATAATTTAAAAAATTCATATCGATTGTTTAGTTTTTTATTTATATATATATATTAATTATAAAATAAATTATGAGTTAAAAATATAATTTATAAAAATTTTTTTTCATCAAAAAATAGATAAGTTTATAAAAAGAATAAAAATTTAAAAATAAATAATTAATATTAAGTAATATATTTTGCATTGCTTTTGAATCATTTAGGTTTTGATATTATATATTAAGTAATATCAATCTTATTCATAATAGATTTTTAATTTATTTTTTGATAATTATATAATATCTATTAATAAAATTGTTTATATTAAATTTATATGATATATAATGATTATGATTATTATAAATAAATATTTATTCAATTTTGTAAAAATATAATAATTATTATATTTTCAAAGGTTATAAAACTTTGAAAATATCAAAAAATAAAAAAATAATTTTTTTTATTTGTTCTCTTAAATAAAACGTATAAACCAATAAATGCATGCACAGTTAAATCTGTAAAGTCCTAAACCCCGTAATGCCTAAATACATAAACCATTAAATTTCTATATACTACTTAATAATTAATAAATCTAATTTTTATTTCTATTTATTATAATTTTAAATATTCATTTTAATTATTTATTAGTATATTTTTATAGAAATATTTCTTACAAAATAAAGTATGAGTGTGACAAATATAATTTAATTAATTTATTTTTAATAAAAAAAATATACGCTTATAAATGAAGTAGAAATTTAAAAATTAAAAATTATTCTCAGGTAATATATTTTACTTTAATTTTGAATCAATTTGGGTTTTGTAAATATTTTTTAATTAATATCTATCTTTTTATATATAGTTTATTAATTTAATTTTTGATCATTATTATATTATCTATCAATAAAATTGTTTATATTTAATTTATATGATATATAATATTATTAATATTATTATAACTAAATATTGTATTAACATTTCAAAAAACTGTAAATATTATTATAATTTCAAAGGTTATAACCTATGAAAATGATAACAAATTATAGATAATTTTTTTGTTATTTTATTTTTTTATATAAAACCTATAAACCACTAAAAGCCAAAAAATATAAATCGCTAAACTCCTAACGACAAAACCTCTAAATACTTAAATTATTAAACTAGTATAAATTAATAATAAATCTTAAATCTTATTTTAATTTTTATTCAATATAATTTTAAATTTTTATTTTAATTATTTATAAGTTTATTTTTATAGAAAAATTTATTACAAAATAAATTATTAGTGAGACTGATCTAATTTAGAATTAAACCGGTATCCCTAAATAATAAATAATAAATAATAAATAATAAATAATAAATCTCATTTTTTTCCATTATAATTTTAAATATTCATTTTAATTATTTATTTGTTTATTTATATATAAATATTAATTACAAAATAAATATGAGTTAGACAAATATAATTTATATAAATTATTTTTAATAAAAAAATATAGATAAACTTATTAAAAGAAGAAAAAATTCAAAAATAAAAAATTATTATATAGTAATATATTTTTCTTTGCTTCTGAATCATTTTATGTTTTGTATTTATATTTTAATTAATATCTATCTTATTATTAATGGATTATTAATATTTTTTTGATTATTATTAGAATATTTATCAATAAAATTGTTTATATTAAATTTATATAATATATTAATATAATGATTAGTATAACGAAATATTGTATTCACATTTGAAAAAAATTTAAAAATTATTATATTTTCAAAGGTTATAACCTTTGAAAATCTCAAAAAATAATAAAAATAAATTTTTTGTTATTTTATTTTTTAATTAAAACCCATAAACCACTTAATGCTAGGGGTGCTCAAGGGATGGGACGGGATGCGGATTACAAATCTCTAGTCCCTTCCCACAGTTCAGAGATTTTTTTTTGAAGATCCAGATCCTTCCCATATGTTGAAAATATCAGGACGGGACGGTACGTAGATCGGGGAATTTGGGTAGGAAAAATGATTCCGGGACGGAACAATGTTCGGACATTTTTTTTTTCAATTTATTTTCTTCAAACCAGCCACGTTAGTTCATGTCGAAACCTTTTATTGTACCATTTTCCATTCCTTAGTTATTTATCTTTCAAACTAAAATTGGGTGAATTTTGTTTTGTCAAATAGGCTGAATATCGCAAACGAGTTTTAGTACCTTGTCAAAATCTTTGATGTGCAGAAAAGGATAGAAATGTTAAATAGAACGGGACTGAGTTATGTGCTTAATTTGGTTCTTTGTTTTTTCACAAATTGGTTTTGTTCAACTGAGTGAAAGTTAACCATAATAGCAATACTATATTTTTTAAACAATTACTTAAAATTTTAAGGAATAGCTAAAGTTGACCACAAACATTGGTAGCAACAATTACTACTTAAGTAATTGCTAAAATTAGGCAGCTTAATATCACAAAAAAAATACAATTAATAACAACCATGATAATAATCATTTCAAAGGTCCGTCCCGGAACAGCAACGAAAATCCAAACCCAATTAATTATCTTTTCTACTACTCCTCCCTTTTATTCCTCCACTGTAGAAGGACAACCAAAGATAAAAATGTGTTAATTATGTAGATATAAATTTCTAAGATGAAAAAATAATATAAAAACAAAATATTAAGTTATAAAATATAATACACCCATTATAAATTTAGTTGGCCAAATATAATTGGAAGAATATTTGGATCTTGTGACCTCTCTGAAAATTGAAATTGAACCATATTTTTATTAAATTGAATGAAAAAAATAAGTAAAAGTGAAATTAAAATTTACAAGATTTGTATACTAACCTAATTCATTATCATCTAGGTCTTGAACTAATTCTTCCATTTCAATAGGTTTTTTTGAGCTTCTCAACTAATCTTGTAGACATATGAGAACTTCATCGGTAATATGTGTTAAAGACCTCCAAAATTTATCTAAAGTTCTTCCCCCATTTCTAAATGTAGATTCATAGGCCACAGTAGATGCTTGGATAGCAAATACATCCCTTGCAACATTTGGCAAAGAAGGATACCTAACCTCATTTACCTTCCACCAGTTTAGATGATGAAAATCTATTCTATTTTTTTTCAAGTTTATCTTCCAAGTACCTATACAACTCTTCCAAAGCTGCAACTTTCTGTTCTTTCTCCAATTCAACAAAAAAAACAATCAACATAAGTTTCACTACCATCAAAGAAATCATCATTTTTATTCAACACAGTAGAAGAGAAATCATCTTCTTTTGATTCATCTTCATTTAAATCTTTATAATCATACATCATCTCATTTAAAGAATTTTTAACATTTTTCACCAAATTTTTAGCCAATTTCTCTCCATAATGCTAAGTGTACTTAAACTTGAGATATTTGAGCTTATATCTAGGATCTAACATTACTGCTGCAAAAAGCATAATATTTGTTGACTGAAGAGAACCGCATTATTTATTGAATATATGTCTTATTTCCATACCCATTTCAGAAACCATTGTATCTCTACTATTTTCACTAACCTCATTTTTTTTCGAAATTCGAATAATCTCAGGAAAATAAACACTAGAGGTATAATATTATGAGCCAGAAAATTTAAAAGTTACCTCATAAAAAGTTTTCAAGAAATGAGCCAAAATTTTGGCGATTGTTCAGTCTCTCTCTGTTGGAACATTTGAATCAAACTCCTTCAAAAACCTTTTGTCTTTGTCCTCTAACTTATTAAATTCTTTTTAATAATTTATATCAGTTTGTAGCATCAAATAAGTTGAATTCCATCTTGTAGGACAATCTAATTGCAATGAAGATCCATATGTTAAGTTTGATTCTTCAACACATAACATAAACATATCTAATCTTTTAGGACTGCTCTTAACATATTTCACCACACCTCTAATTTTTTGAATAGCACCCACAACTACTGCAATGCCATCTCTGATAATTAAGTTTAGGATATGAGCACAGCATATCATATGAAAATGCTCACCTCTCAAAGATACAACACTTTTCCTCACAAGCCTTTTTTTAAATTACTCAACTACAACATCATTATTTGATGCATTGTCAACAGTAATGCACATCAACTTTCTAAAACCTAATTAATTCATGCAAAACTCAATAGTATTTCTAAAATTAACTCCATAATGACTTTTAATTACACATAAGTTCAAAAGCATTTTATGCATATTCCATTGAGAATCAATGAAATGAATAGTCAAACATATATAAGACAAATTTTGAATGCTAGTCCAAGTGTCGGTAGTCAATGAAACTCTACAACAATGAGATGATATGCTATCAAAAAATTTATTCTTTTTCGTCATAAACAAAGAACAACAATCCCTCGATATAGAGTTCCTAGATTGAATTTTAAATTGAGGCACACTAACTTCACAAAACTCTTTAAACTCATCCCTCTCAACAAAAAAAAGGCAATTCATCTTTTATGATCATTTTCACCAAAGACTACCTAACTAGTTGTTGATCAAATTGAAAACAAGTTAATTTGTTATCCTCTAAACTAGTATCTTTAGTGAAACTCAACAAATGGTGTGACTTATCTTTACCTTTGTGAGCTTCTATTAATTCTTTTTTGTGTGGAAATTTCCTACAAGTCTCTCTCAAGTATTTTCATAAACACAAAGTATCTTGATCACTTTTTGCCAAATATTCTTTCCTACACCATATACAAGCTGCCTTACTTATTTCATTTCCCTCTGAATCAACTAATATCTCATAAGTTTCCCAAACAGTAGACTTATAATTTTTATGAGCGTGAGGTTCGAATGTACCTTGACTTTCTTTTACAATTGGAATTGAAGAACCTGTCGTAACAGTATGAGGGTTCGTGAAAGGATGATGATTGGATTTACCAGTACTTTGATCATTTGAGATGTGATTATCTTCAATTTATTGTATTTTTCGTTTACCGCTTGATTGTGCCATCTGCATTTCCATTAAATAATATGATATGTTAAGCATAAATACATATAAATATTCAAACAAGCAAGCTCTACAAAACTGACTGTAACACATTCTGCCCACTCATTCAGCCTGACCACAACACCACAACAAAAACTCAACAAAACTGACTGAGACACATAATAATAATAATAATTAATCACTCAATTCTCATCAAAAAAAACAAACCAAAAGGCTGGTGGCATCTGAGACATGGTGGAGGCAACCAGAAGTGCGACGGAAAAGGGATGGACATAACTAAACATGGCTAGAACGGCATGAGGTGGCCTGGAACTCGTCCGAATAGCAATAGGTGTGTCGAAATTGGATGAGCAGTAGTGGTGGCATCTTCATATTATATATATATATTCCTGGTTCTAGTATCAGTTTTTTAGGATGGGATGGTTCTCGGGATGGATATTGCTTAAGATCCGGAACCATCCAAAAAAAAAAATACATGACAGAACGGGACGGAAAAAGTAAAAGTCAACGAATTTTTATGAGTCCCAATTCTTTCGGGGCAAGACGTAGGGTCGGGTCGCAAATCTCCGAGTCCCATGAGCATACATACTAAATGCATATAAAGTTAAATTAATAAACTCCTAACCCCCGTAATGCCTAAATACATAAACCATTAAACCGCTAAATACTACTTAATAATTTATAAATCTAATTTTTATTGCTATTTATTATATTTTTAAATAGTCATTTTAATTATTTATTAGTGTATTTCTTTAGAAATATTTATTACAAAATAAATTATGAGTGGGACAAATATAATTTAAATAATATATTATTTATCTTATAAAAATATATGCTTATAAAATAAGTATAAATATAAAAATTAAAAATTATTATCAAGTAATATAAGTTACTTTAATTTTGAAACAATTTGTGTTTTGTAAATATTTTTTAATTAATATATATATTAATATTAATAGTTTATAAATTTAATTTTTGATCATTATTATAATATCTATTAATAAAATTACTTATATTAAATTTATATGATATATAATTATTAATATGATTATAACAAAATATTGTATTAAAATTTCAAAAAATTTTAAATATTATTATATTTTCAAATGTTATAACCTATGAAAATGATAAAAAATTATAAAATTTTTTTTGTTATTTTATTTTTTTAAATAAAACCTATAAACCACTAAAAGCCTAAAAACATAAATCGCTAAACTCCTAACGAAAAAACCTCTAAATACTTAAATCATTAAACTGATATACATTAATAATAAATCATAAATCTCATTTTAATTTTTATTCAGTATATTTTTAAATTTTTATTTTAATTATTTATCAATTTATTTTATAAAAATATTAATTAGAAAATAAATTATTAGTGAGATAGATCTAATTTAAATTAAACTGGTATCCCTAAATAATAAAAATAAATCTAATTTTTTTTCATTATAATTTTAATTATTTATTTGTTTATTTATATATAAATATTAATTACATAATAAATTGAGTTAGACAAATATAATTTATATAAATTATTTTTCATCAAAAAATTATTGATAAACTTTTTAAAAGAAAAAAAAATTCAAAACAAAAAATTATTATATAGTAATATATTTTGCATTTCTTCTGAATCATTTTAGGTTTTGTAATTATATTTTAATTGATATCTATCTTATTAATAATAGATTATTAATTTATTTTTTTATCATTATTAGAATATTTATCAATAAAATTGTTTATATTGAATTTATATGATATATAAATATAATGATTATTATAACTAAATATTGTATTCACATTTAAAAAAAATTTAAAAATTATTATATTTTCAAAGGTTAAAACCTTAAAAAATGAGAAAAGATAATAAAAATAATTTTTTTATTATTTTATTTTTTTAATAAAACTTATAAACCACTAAATGCATCCATAGTTAAATTAGTAAACTCCTAAACCTCATAATGCCTAAATACATAAACCATTAAACCGCTATATACTACTTAAAAATTAATAAATCTAATTTTTATTTCTATTTATAATAATTTTAAATATTCATTTTAATTATTTATTAGTTTATTTGTATAGAAATATTTATTAATAATTAAATTATGAGAGCGACATATATATTTATATTTAATTTATTTTTAATCAAAAAAATATATATGCTTATAAAAGAAGTAAAAATTTAAAAATTAAAAATTATTATACAGTAATATATTTTATTGTTTAAATAAAATCTATAAACCACTAAATGCTTAAAAACATAAATTGCTAAACTCCTAAATGACAAAACCTTTAAATACTTAAACTATTAAATAGGTGTACATTAAAAAAAATCATAAATCTCAATTTAATTTTTATTAAGTATATTTTTAAATTTTTATTTTAATTATTTATCAGTTTATTTTTATATAAATATTAATTACAAAATAAATTATTAGTGAGATAGATCTACTTTTATAATTTATTTTTAATCAAAAAATATATATATCCTTATAAAAAGAGGTAAAATTTTAAAAACGATAATTTATTATTTAGTAATATATTTTATTTTTATTTTGAATCATTTTAGATTTTGCAATTATATTTTAATTTATATCATTCTTATTAATAATAGTTTATTAATTTTTTATAGATCATTATTAGAATGTCTATTAATAAAATTATTTATATTGAGTTTACATTATATATAATTATAAAGATTATTATTACTGCATATTATATTCACATTTAAAAAAAATAAAAATTATTATAATTTCAAAGGTTATAACCTTCATAAAATTAAAAAAAATAAAAATATTAAAATTTTTATTTATTTATTCTTTGAATAAAAATGTTAAATGACTAAAGGCCTAAACACTTAAATCACTAAACCCCAAAACACCTAAATACTTAAACCATTAAACTAGTATATCCTAAATAATAAATAATAAATCTCTATTTTATTTGTATTCATTATAATTTTAAATATTTACTTTAATTATTTATTAGTTTATTTTTATAGAATTATAAATTAATAATAAATTATGAGGTAGACAAATATAATTTAAATGATTTACTTTTAATAATAAAAAATATAAACTTATAAAAAAAGCAAAACATCAAAGAAAGTATTATTTAGTAATATATTTTACTTTGATATTGAATAAATTTATGTTTTGCAAATATATTTAAAATAATATCTATCTTATTAATAATAGTTTATTAATTTATTTTTTGATCATTAATATAATATATTTCAATATAATTGTTTATATTGAATTTACATGATATATAATTATTAAGATTATCATAACTAAATATAGTATTCACATATAAAAAAATTTAAAAATAGGTATATTTTCAATGTTAATAACCTTCAAAAATGAGAAAAAATAACAAAAATAATTTTTTTTTATATAATTGTTTAAATAAAACTTATAAACCATTAAATGCCTAAATACATAAATATCTAAACTCCTAAACCATGAAGCCCTTAAATACTTAAACCTTTAAACTCGAAATCCTTAAATATAATTTAAATAATTTATATAAATATTAATTACAAAATAAATTATGAGTGATAAAAATATAAATTAAATAATATATTCTTCATCAAAAAAACATATACGCTTATAAAATGATGCAAAAACTAAAAAAAAATTATTATTTAGTAATAAATTTTACCTTGATTCTAAATCATTTTTAGTTTTTTAATTATATTTTAATTTATATTTTAATTTATATCTATCATATTAATAATATTTTATTAATTTATTTTTTGATAATTGATATAATATCTATCAATAAAATTATTTATATTTAGTTTATATTATATATAGTTATAATATTTATTATTAATAAAAATTGTACTCACAATTTTTCATTATAATTTATTTATTTATTAATAGATTATTTATTTATTTTTCATTATAATTTTAAATATTCATTTTAATTATTTATTTGTTTTTTTATATAAAAATATTAATTACAAAATAAATTAGAAGTTATACAAATATAATTTATACAAATAATTTTTCAACAAAAAAATATAGATAAACATAATAAAACAAAAAAAAATTAAAAACAAAATAATATTATATAGTAATATATTTTGCTTTGTTTCTGAATCATTTTAGGTTTTGTAATTATAATTTAATTGATATCTAGCTTATTAATAATAGATTATTAATTTATTTTTTGCTCATTCTTAGAATATTTATCAATAAAAATGTTTATATTGAATTTATATGATATATAAATTTAATAAATATTATATCTAAATATTGTATTCACTTTTGAAAAATGTTTAAAATTTTTATATTTTCAAAGATTATAACCTTTGAACATGTGAAAAAATAAAAAAAATTATTATTTTTTGTTATTTCATTGTTTAACTAAAACCAATAAATCACTAATGCCTAAACACTTAAATCACTAAACTATAAAATCCATATACCCCTATATAGATAATCATTTAAACCGGTATACCCTAAATAATAATTAATAAATCTCATTTTTATTTGTTTTCATTATAATTTTTAAAATTCATTTTGATTGTTAACATATATATATATATATATATATATATATTATATTTTAAGTAATATCAATCTTATTCATAATAAATTTTTTATTTATTTTTTGATAATTATTAGAATATCTATGAATAAAATTGTTTATATTGAATTTATATGATATATAATTATTATGTTTATTATAAATAAATAGTGTATTTACTTTTGAAAAAAATTTAAAAATTATTATATTTTCAAAGGTTATAATATTAAAAAATGAGAAAATTACAAAAATAAATTTTTTGATATTTCTTTTTTAAATAAAACCTATATACCACTAAATGCTTTCTTACTTAAATCAGTAGCCGATAAAACCCGAAACCCCTAAATACATAAAACTTATAACAGCTGTATACTACTTAATAAATAATAAATCTCATTTTTATTTCTATTTATTATAATTTTAAATATTCATTTTAAATATTTATATTTTAATTTTTTAGAAAAATTAATTACAAAATAAATTTCGAGTGAGACAGAAATTATTTATATAATTTATTTTTAATCATAAAAAAATATAAGCTTATAAAAAGATTGAAAAATTTTTAAATTAAATATTATTATTTTTTAATATATTCTTATTTTATTTTGAATCATTTTGTGTTATGTAAATATATTTTAATTAATATTTATATTATTAATAATAGTTTATTAATTTAATTTTTTATCATTATTATAATATCTATCATTAAAATTATTTATATTGAATTTATATGATATATAATTAATAAGATTAATATAATTATACATGTTATTCACATTTCATAAGATTTTTAAAATTATTTTATTTTCAACGGTTATAACATTTGAAAATCTAAAAATAATTAAAAATTTTTTATTATTTTTATTATATAAATAAAACCTATATACCACTAAATTCCTAAAGACATAAATTGCTAAACTCCTAAACAACAAATCCCCTAAATAATCGATCCATTAAACCGGTATACCATATATAATTGTTGGGCAATTGTGCTTCCATGGTAGTGAGATTGAGATACCGAAACATAGAAACAACAGAAAACAAGCAAAATATATATATCCCAATTCAGCAACCATTCATGATAGAATCAAAAAACAAAAATAAACAACTAAAATAACGTGGTTCGCTAGTCGCTCAGTACGACAAGCTAAATCAACCAGAAAATGCTTATGCGTTACAGATTAAAGCAACAAAAATGTCTCACAGTATGCTGCACATAGAATAGTCGTGATAAATCACTCAGAGAGTAGAGAGAAAGATGATGAACAGTTCCACGGGTCCAAAAATAGCCACCTGAAAATAAAATTACAAAACATTTTAAATTAAAATTTTGCTCAATTCATTTAACCAGAGCGGGTCAGATCATGAGACGGGTCAGGCTCTACACCAATTTCGGCCCACTGTTCGATCAGCGAGACTCCTTTATTGTGCTACTAGTGCATTATGGGCCTCTTAAATATTTCCTTTCCTGCACTTACATGAAAATATTAAAAAGAAAAAATATTTGTTTATACAAACAGATTATTAAAAAATAAATTACATATACAGCAATAATAAATCTTAAATATCATTTTAATTTGTATTCATTATAATTTTAAATATTCATTTTAAATATTTATTAGTTTATTTTTTATATAAATAATTACAAAATGAATAATTAGTCAGATAAATATAATATTAATAATTTTCTTTTAATAAAAAAAAATAATCTTATAAAAAGAATAAAAATTTATAAACAAAAAATTATTATTTAGTAATAAATTTTAAATTGATTTTGAATCATTTTAGGTTTTGTAATTATATTTTAATTTATATCTATCATATTAATAATAGTTTATAAATTTATTTTTTGATAATTGATATCATATCTATCAATAAAATTTTTTATCATTAGTTTATATTATATATAATTATAATGATTATTATTACTAAATATTTTATTCACATTTTAAAAAAATTTAAAAATTATTATATTTTCAAATGTTATATCCTTTGAAAATGTGAAGAAATAACAAAAATAATTTTTTTGTTATTTCATTATTTAAATAAATCCTATAAACCACTAAATACCTAAACATTTAAATCAATAACTCCTAAATCTCGAAAACCCTAAATAGATAATCATTTTAAACCGATATATCCTAAATAATAAAAAATAAATAATAAATCTCAATATGATTTTTTTCATTATAACTTAAAATATTCGTTTTAATTATTTATTCATTTATTTTTATATAATTATTAAATACAAAATAAATTGATTTAGACAAATATAATTTATATAATTATTTTTCATCAAAAAAATATAGATAAACTTTTTAAAAGAAAAAAAAATTCAAAACAAAAAAGTATTATATAGTAATATATTTTGCTTTGTTTCTGAATCATTTTAGGTTTTGTAATTATATTTAAATTGATATCTATCTTATTAATAATAGATTATAAATTTATTCTTTGATCATTTTAGAATATTTATCACTAAAAATATTTTTTATTGAATTTATATGATATATAAATATAATGATTATTTTAACTAAATATTGTATTCACATTTAAAAAAATTTTAAATATTATTATATTTTCAAAGGTTATAACCTATGAAAATGAGAAAAAATTATAGAAATTTTTTTTGATATTTTATTTTTTAAATAAAACGTATAAAGCAATAAAAGCATAAAAACATAAATCGCTAAAATCCTAAATGAAAAAACCTCTAAATATTTAATCCATTAAAAAGGTATACAGTAATAATAAAACAAAAATCTCATTTTAATTTTATTAAGTATAATTTTAAATTTTTATTTTAAATATTTATCAGTTTATTTTTATAGAAATATTAATTACAAAATAAATTATTAGAGAGAAATATCTAATTTAAATTAAACCGGTATCCCTAAATAATAAATAATAAATCTCATTTTTTTTCATTATAATTTTAAATAATCATTTTAATTATTTATTTGTTTATTTTTATAAATATATTAATTACAGAATAAATTATGAGTTAGACAAATTTAATTTACATAAATGAATTTTCACCAAAAAAATATACATAAACTTTTTAAAAGAAAAAAAACTTCTAAACAAAAAATTATTATATAGTAATATATTTTGCTTTGTTTCTGAATCATTTTAGGTTTTCTAATTATATTTTAATTGATATCTATCTTATTAATAATAGATTATTAATTTCTTTTTTGATCATTATTAGAATATTTATAAATAAAATTGTTTATATTGAATTTACATGATATATAATTATAAAGATTATTATAAATAAATATTATATTTACATTTGAAAATAGTTTAAAAAATATGTTATTTTTAAAGGTTATCATCTTTGAAAATGAGATAAAATCACAAAAATAATTTTTTTTTATTTTATTGTTTATATAAAAGCGATAGACTACTAAATGCTAAATGCTTAAATCATTAAACTCCTAAACCCCAAAACCACAAAACCCTTAAATACTTAAACATTTAAACCATCTTTAAAAGTTTACGTATTTATAAATAATATATAAATATATATCAATAAATAATAGTTTATTAATTTATTTTTTGATCATTATTATATTTATATTTATATTTAATTTATTAATATCTATCAATAAAATAATTTATTTTTAATTTACATGATATATAATTATTATGTTTATTATAACTAAATATTGTATTCACATTTGAAAAAAATTTAAAAATTATTATATTTATAAAGGTTATAAACTTCAAAATTGATAAAAAATTTGAAAAATATTTTTTTTGTTTTTTCATTATTTAAAAAAAAGAATATAAACTAATAAATGCCTAAACACTAAAATCACTAAACTCCTAAATGCTTAAATAATTAAACCAGTATACCCTAAATAATTAATCATAAATCTCATTTTTATTTGTATTCATTATAATTTTAATATTCATTTTAATTATTTATTAGTTTATTTTTATAAAAATATTAAATACAAAATAAAATTATGAATGAGACAAATATAATTTATCTTCATCAAAAAAATATATAAGCTTATAAAAAGAATCAAAAATTAAAAAATAAAAATTATTATTTAGTAATATATTTTACTTTGATTTTGAATCATTTTAGGTTTTGCAAATAAATTTTAATTAATATCTATCTTATTAAAAATAATTTATTAATCTATTTTACGATCAGTATTATAATATCGATCAATTTAATTATTTATGTTAAATTTACTTGATATTTAATTTTTATGATTATAATAATTAAATATTGTATTAACATTTGAAATAAAATTTAAAATTATAATATTTTAAATTGTTATATCCTTGAAATTGAGAAAAAATCAAAAAAATATTTTTTTTGTTATTTAATTATTTAAATAAAACCTATAAAGCACAAAATACCTTAATACATAAATTACTAAACTCCTAAACCCTGATACTGCTGCACCACACACATATAGTGATGGACCACAATACACACATGCACATATTTTTGTCTATTTTTGTGTAGCATTTAGAGGGGCCAGCAAGTCCAGGAAGTAGCCACAAGTATGGACCACCAGCTTGTTGAGGGCCCCACTAGCAAGACGAGATGATAACATTCAGACAACTGACGAGACCGCGCAAAGTGGTCGGGAGTAAACCCAGGAGCAGCTAGGAGTGGGTCCCACTAGCCCTATCATGCAGAAAATAGGGCCACCCAACCGTCGCCCAACAGGAGTAGCGGGTAATCCGTGATTAATTGGAGAGCCGGAAAAATCAAAAGCATCACCAAGTAGGGCCAGTAAGCAATGGAGTCTAGACCAGCCACACGGGAGCGAAAGATTCAAACTTGTCGTTTATGTTTGTAGTCTTATTTGTATTTTGGACTATGAATGCACCATGTACTTGTAGAGAGGAATCATGACATACTCACACACACAATCTTGTATGTACTCTATGTAGCATGAAATGAGGGCAACTGGACCCATGAGTATCTCTAAGTGGGGCCCACTAATGCATTTTGTTAATACACATTAGGTGATGCTACACTTCCGGGAGCATAAGACCCATCTTTATAGCATTTTGTAATTTTACTTGTATTCTAGATTGGTTGTACGCGTAGATAATTAGACTATCAGATGGACCTCATTACACTTGCACACTGATGAATACATATTTTTTGATATTTTGGCGGTGCAACATACAGCCATTTCTTGGAGCTCGAGGAGGAAGCATTCTAACCCAAGAGATGCTCTTTTGAGGATCATTGGAGCAAAAGAATGTGGAATTCAGAGGTGAGAATAAATCGAAAAAGTGCCATAGATATGGTGCATCATTCAGTTTTACTTATATTCCATTGCATAGCAATGACAAAGGCAAATGCTTGATGCTGCATGTCACACACATGCACAATCTTATATTTGCATAGTTTTAATATGGTGCATCATTCAGGTTCCTCCAAATGGCTTGGACAAATCTGAATGGAAAGGACGCAGTGTGCATAATGACCCAAAGCCAACTCTAAAGTCCGGGAATGCCAGGTGATTTTAGTTGTATTCGTACGCTTGGAATTATTAGGCATTATGTTTTTTTATGTATTTTATGCATAGAATCATTAAGGTGCATAGGATTTGGTGGGCTGGCCTAAATTAGTCAGCTTTTTAGTCTCTTGTAAGTTGTGTGCCTAAATGATAAATAACGTGTGTATTTTCCAAAAAAAAAACAAAAAAGAATCATAAACCCTAAACTTTAAATCCTAAACCTTAAACCATAAACTATAACCCTAATCCATTAACCCTAAATCCTATATCTCATGTTTTGAACTTTTATAATCAAATGACTAATTGTTAAATTTAAATAGAAATTCACAACTTTTAAGAATTTCACAGATTTATCTTTTTGTATATGTAACACAAAGTCATGACTCAAGGGGTGAGTTTTGGATTCAATCTCTTTCTTGCTTTAGATTATTGTAGCATTAGCAATGGTCATGATTGTATATTTTGTCTCTAGAACACAAAATCATATTTATGGGAATATGCCATAACTTGTCTCTCTGTTGAACATATTGTTATGGCACTAAGAATGATAATGAATACATATTTAATCACTTTAATTCTGGGTCATAGTATTGGATATGACCATATCTTGTGCATTTTATCTTTATATTGCAAAGTCATTGCACTAAAAATGATTTTAACTTTGGACATTCCTCAAGTGTCAATATGCAAGAATAATATTTTGAGCAATGATTTAAACCTTTTATACATTTGGATATGATTTATTTACACATTTTTGGGTATTGTGAGCTTGTAAACATAACTCATTTAAAATAAAAAGAAAGAAATGATACTTTCCATAGCCATGAGGATTTAAAAAAAGGGCTTAGACATGCCAATAAAATAAATTTTTTGATTCTTGATTGAAAGAGAGCCCATACTTCTTGCCCTGATCAAACCGCCCTGGGCCTAGTTTGTTTTAATAGGCTACACTATGGTTATTTTTTTAGAGGTGAACTATGTTTTAAAAAAATTGCTTTGAGTGTGTGCATGAGAGATATTTTAGAAGAAATTACAATAATCAATATAAATAGCATCCTCAATAACTAGCTATTTCAACACATAGGAGTACAACTTTGGGTTAGTCTGTTAGCGTACATGAGTCAAATTACCTTTGATAGCCTATTGATTCAACATCAAATATGCTGAGACATAATAGAGATAAATTAAAAGATCCTATTATTTTGGTTAGAGCTTTATCAATCATTCTAGTGTTGAGAGAGTAACAAAATAAATTATTTTAATTATTTAGTATAATTTTAATTATTATTTTATTCATTTATCAATTTATTTTTATAGAAATATTAATTAAAAAATAAATTATTAGTGAGACAGATTTAATTTAAATTAAATAGGTATATCCTAAATAATGGAGAAAAAATCTAATTTTTTTTTCATTTTAATTTTAAATATTCAAATTTAATTATTTATTTTTTTATTTTTATTTAAATATTAATTACAAAATAAATTATGAGGTACACAAAAATAATTTATGTAAATTATTTTTCATCAAAATAATATTGATAAACTGTTTAAAAGAAAAAAAATTGCAAAACTAAAAATTAATATATAGTAATATATTTTGCTTTTCTTCTGCATAATTTTAGGTTTTGTAATTATATTATAATTGATATCTATCTTATTAATTATAGATTATTAATTTATTTTTTGATCGTTATTAGAATATTTTTAAATAAATTAGTTTATATTGAATTTATATGATATATAAATATAATGATTATTATAACTAAATATTGAATCACTTTTGAAAAAAAATTTAAAAATAATTATATTTTCAAAGTTTATAACCTTAAAAAATGAGAAAAAATGATAAAAATAAATTTTTTGTTACTTCATTTTTTAAATAAAACCTATAGATCATTAAATACTTACTTACATAAATCAGTAAGCTCATAAATCCCCAAACCCCTAAATACATAAACCTTTTAACAACTATATACTACTTAATAAATAATAAATCTCATTTTTATTTATTTATTATAATTTTAAATATTCATTTTAATTATTTATAGTTTTATTTTTAAAAAAAATTAATTACAAAATAAATTTCGAGTGAGACAAAAATTATTTAAATAATTTATTTTAATAAAAAAAATATATGCTCATAAAAAGAATGAAAATTTTAAAAATTAAATATTATTATTTAGTAATCTATTTTGATTTGATTTTGAATCATTTTGTGTTATGTAAATATATTTTAATTAATATTTATATTATTAAAAATAGTTTAGTAATTTAATTTTTGATCATTATTATAATATCTATCATTAAAATTGTCTATATTGAATTTATATGATATATAATTAGTACGATTAATATAATTATACATAGTATTCACATTTCAAAAAATTTTAAAGATTATTTTATTTTCAAAGGTTATAACATTTGAAAATCAGAAAAAATCTAAATTTTTTTTTATTATATAAATAAAAATTATAAACCATTAAATGCTTAAAAATATAAATTGATAAACTCCAAAATGACAAAACTTTTAAATAATCAAACCATTAAACCGGGATACCACATATAATAAATCATAAATCTCATTTTAATTGGTATTAATTATAATTTTAAATATTCATTTTAATTATTTATTAGTTTATTTTTTATAGAAATATTAATTACAAAATATATAATGAGCGAGACAACTATAATTATTATAATTTATTTTTAATCAAAATAAAAATACATGCTTATAAAAAGAAATAAAAATTTAAAAACAAAAAATTATTATTTACTAATATATTTTATTTTCATTTTGAATCATTATATATAGGTTTTGCAATTATATTTAAATTTCTATCAATCTTATTAAGAATAGTTTAATAATTTCTATCAATCTTAAAAATTATTTTATTATTATTAAAATAATTTTATAATATCTAACAATAAAAAATAACAAAAATTATTTTATTTTCAAAGGTTATAACCTTCAAAAATCATAAAAAATCACAAAATTAATTTTTTATTATTTTATTATTTAAATAAAACTTATAAACCGCTAAATGCCTAAACATTTAAATTTCTAGACCCCTAAACCCTAAAACCCCCAAAATAATTAAACCATTAAACCTATATAACCTAAATAATAAATAATAAATCTCATTTTTATTTGTATTCAATCTAATTTTAAATATTCATTTAATTATTTTTTAGTTTATTTTTATAGAAATATTAATTACAAAATAAATAATGAGTGAGACATATATAATTTAAATAAATTAATTTTTATGAAACAAATATAAGCTTATAAAAATAAACAAAATTTCAAAAATTTAAAATTTTATTTAGTTATATAATTTACTTTGATTTTGAATTATTTTGGAATCTGCAAATATATTTTAATTAATATCTGTCTTTTTAAAAATAGTTTATTAATTTATTTTTTGATCATCAAAATAATATATAATAATAAAATTTTTTATATTGAATTTACATCAAATATAATTATTAAGATTATTATAACTAAGTATTGTATTCATATTTTAGAACTATTAAAAAATTATTATATTTTCAAAGGTTATAACCTTTGAAAATCATGAAAATTCATAAAATAAATTTTTTGTTATTTCATTGATTAAATAAAACATATAAATCAATAAATAAAACTCAAATGTGTAAACATATAAATCAATAAACTCATTAACCCCAAAACCAGAATATACTTAAACCATTAGATAGGTATACCCTAAATAATAAATCATAAATCTCATTTTTATTAGTATTCATTATAATTATATATATACATTTTAATTATTTATAAGTTTATTTTTATAGAAATATAAATTAAAAAATAAATTAATAGTTAGACAAATATAATTTAAATAATTTATTTTTCATCAAAAAATATAAGCTTATAAATGGTTACAAAAATTTAAAAATTAAAAATTAATATTTAGTAAAATATTTCACTTTGAGTTTGAATCATTTTAGGTTTTGTAAATATATTTTAAACAATATTTATCTAATTAATAATTGTTTATTAATCTTTTGTATGATCAATATTATAATATTTATCAATAGAATTGTTTATATTGATTTTACATGATATATATTTATTAAGATTATCATAACTAAATATAATATTCACATTTTAAAAAAATTTTAAAATTGTTATAGTTTCAAAGGTTATATTAAATTTTTTGTAATTTTATTTTTTAAATAAAACTTTTAAACCACTAAATGCTAGGGGTGCTCATGGGATGGGACGGGATGGGGATTAAAAATCTCAAGTCCCTTCAAACTGTTTGGAGATTTTTTATTGAAGATCTAGACCCATCCCATAGGTTGAAAATATCGGAATGGGACGGGAAGGAGATCGAGGATTTTGGGAAGGAGAAAATGGTTCCAAGATGGAATGGAGTTCGGACATTTTTTTCAATTTATTTTCTTCAAAACAGCCAAGTTAGTTCATGTCGAAACCTTTTGTTGTACTATTTATCATTCCTTAGTTATGTATCTTTCAAACTCAAATTAAGCCAATTTTGTTTCGTCAATAGGCTGAATACCGCAAATTAGTTCTATTACCTTGTCAAAAGCTTTGATGTGCAGAAAATGATAGAAATGTTAAATATAACAGGACGGAGTTGAGTGCTTAATTTGGTTCTTTGTTTTTTCACAAGTTCACTTTGTTCAGCCGAGTGAAAGTTAACCATAATAGCAATACTACATTTTTTAAACAATTACTTAAAATATTAAGGAATAGCTAAAGATGACCACAAATATTGGTAGCATCAATTACTACTTAAGTAATTTCTAAAATTAGGTAGCTTAATATAACAAAAAAAATACAACTAATTACAACCATGATAATAATCATTTCAAAGGTCCGTCCCGGAATAACAACGAAAATCCAAACCCAATTAATTATCTCTTCTACAACTCCTCCCTTTTCTTCCTCCACAGTAGAAGGACAACTAAAGATGAAAATGTGTTAATCATGTAGACATAAATTTCTAAGATGAAAGAGTAATAAAAAAAATATTACATTATAAAATTTAATACAGCTATTCCAAATTTAGTTGGCCAACTATAGTTGGAAGAATATTTGGATCTTGTGACCCCTCTGAAAATTGTAATTGAACCATATTTTCATTAAATTGAATGAATAAAATAAGTAAAAGTATAATTAAAATGTACAAGATTTATATACTAACCTGATTCATTATCATCAAGATCTTGAACTAATTCTTCAATTTCAATAGGTTTGTTTGAGCTTCTCAACCAAAATTGTAGACATATGAGAACTTCAGCTGTAATAGGTGTTAAAGAACTCCTATATTTATCTAAACTTTTCCCCCCTAGTGCTAAATATAGATTCATAGGCCACAGTAGATGCTTGGATAGCAAATACATCCCTTACTACATTTGCCAAAGAAGGAAAACCTAACCTCATTTACCATCCACCAGTTTAGAAGATCAAAATCAATTCTATTTTTTTCAAGTTTATCCTCAAAGTACCTATCCAACTCTTCCAAAGCTGTAACTTCTTGTTCTTTCTCCAATTCAACAAAAAAAAAATCATCAACATAAGTATCACTACCATCAAAGAAATCATCATTTTTCTTAAACACAATAGAAGAGAAATCATCTTCTTTTGATTCATCTTCATTTAAATCTTTATAATCATCCATCATCTCATTTAAAGCATTTATAACCTTTTTCACCAAATTTTTGCCAATTCATCACCATAATGCTAATTGTACTTAACCTTGATATATTTGAGCTTATATCTACGATCCAACACTACTACTACAAAAAGCATAAGATTTGTTGACTGGAGAGAACCCCAATATTTGTTGAATTTATGCCTCATTTTCATACAAATTTCACACACCATTGTATCTCTACTATTTTCACAAAGCTCAATTTTTTTTCTAAATTCGAATAATCTCAGTAAAATAAACACTAGAGGTAGAATATTATGAGCCAGAAAATTTAAAAGTTACCTCATAAAAAGTTTTCAAGAAATGATCCAAAATTTTGGCATTTGTTCAATCTCTCTAAGTTGGAACGTTTGAACCAAACTCCTTCAAAAACCTTTTGTGTTTGTCCTCCAACTTATCAAATTCTTTTTGATAATTTATATCAGTTTGCAGCATCAAATAAGTTGAATTCCATCTTGTAGGACAATCTAATTGCAATGAAGATCCATATGTCAAGTTTGCTTCTTCACCACATAACTTAAACATATCTAATCTTTTAGGGCTGCTCCTCACATATTTCACCACACCTGAATTTTTTGAATAGCACCCTCAACTACTGCAATGCCATCTTTGACAATTAAGTTTTAGATATGAGCACAACATCTTATACGAAAATACTCGCCTCTCAAAGGTACAACAATTTTCTTCACAAGCCATTTTTTAATTGTTCAACTGCAACATCATTATTTGATGCATTGTCAATAGTAATGAACATCAACTTTCTCAAACCCCATTCATTCTTGCAAAACTCAATAGAATATCTAATATTAACTTCAGAATGACTTTTAATTACACAAGTTCAAAACCCTTTTATGCATTTTCCATTGAGAATCAATGAAATGAATACTAAAACATATATAAGACAAATTTTGAATTATAGTCCAAGTGTTGGTAGTAAATGAAACTCTACATCAATGAGATGATATGCTCACAAATAATTTATTCTTTTCCTTAGCAAACAAAAAAACATTCACTCAAAACACAGTGCCTAGATGGAATTTTAAATTGAGGCACACTAACTTCATAAAACGCCTTAAACTCATCCCTCTCAATAAAAAAAAGGCAATTCATCTTTTATGATCATTTTCACTAAAGCCTCTCTAATTAGTTATTGATCAAATTGCCAACAAGTTAATTTGTTATCCTTTGAACTAGAAACCTTTAGTGAAACTCAACAAAGATTGTGACTTGTCTTTACCTTTGTGATCTACTATTAATTCTTTTTTGTGTGTAAATTTCATACAAGTCTTTCTCAAGTATTTCATTAACCCAAAGTACCTTGAACACTTTTTGCCTAGTATTCTTTCTTACACTATATAAAAGCTGCCCTACCAGTTTCATTTCCCTATGAATCAACTAATATGTCATAAGTTTCCCAAACAGCAGACTTATACTTTTTATGAGCTTGAGGTTCTGATGTACCTTGACTTTCTTTTACAATTGGAATTGAAGAATCTGTCGTAACAATAGGAGGGTTCGTGAAAGGATGATGATTGGATTTACCAGTACTTTGATCATTTAAGATGTGATCATCTTCAATTTAATGTATTTTTGATTTACCGCTGGATTGTGTATCTGCATTGCCATTAATTAATATGATATGTTAAGCATAAATACATATAAATATTTCAAACAAACAAGCTGTACAAAATTGACTATAACACATTCGGCCCACTCATTCGGCCCAACCACAACACCATAATTAATAACAAAATAAATTATTAGTGAAACAGATCTAATTAAAATAAAACCGGTATCCCTAAATAATAAATAATAAATCTCATTTTTTTTCATTATAATTTTAAATATTCATTTTAATTAAATATTTATTTATTTATATATAAATATTAATTACAAAATAAATTGAGTTATACAAATATAATTTATATAAATTATTTTTCATCAAACAATTATTTTTAAACTTTTTAAAAGAAAAAAAATTTCAAAACAAAAAATTATTATTTAGTAATATATTTTGCTTTTCTTCTGAATCATTTTAGGTTTTGTAATTATATTTTAATTGATATCTATCTTATTAATAATAGATTATTAATTTATTTTTTGATCATTACTAAAATATTTATCAAAAAAATTCTTTATATTGAATTTATATGTTATATAAATATAATGATTATTATAACTATATATTGTATTCATATTTAAAAATTATTATACTTTTAAAGGTTATAACCTTTGAAAATATCAAAAAATAATAAAAATAAATTTTTTATTATTTTATTTTTTTAATAAAACCTATAAACCACTAAATGCATACACAGTTAAATTAGTAAACTCCTAAACCTCATAATGCCTAAATACATAAACTATTAAACCACTATATACTACTTAATAATTAATAAATCTAATTTTTATTTCTATTTATTATAATTTTAAAAATTAATTTTAATTATTTATTAGTTTATTTTTATAGAAATATTTATTACAAATTAAATTATGAGAGCGACATATATATTTTAATAACTTTGTTTTTAATCAAAAAAAATATATGCTTTTAAAAGAAGTAAAAATTTAAAAATTAAAAATTATTATCCAATAATATATTTTACTTTAATTTTGAATCAATTTGAGTTTTGTAAATATTTTTTAATTAATATCAATCTTTTTATTAATAGTTTATTAATTTAAATTTTGATCATTATTATATTATCTATCAATAAAATTATTTATATTGAATTTATATGATATATAATTATTATTAATATTATAACTAAATATTGTATTCACATTTCAAAAAATTTTAAAATTATTATATTTTCAAAGGTTACCTATGAAAATGAGAAAAAATTACAAATTTTTTTTGTTATTTTATTGTTTAAATAAAACCTATAAACCACTAAATACCTAAAAACATAAATTGCTAAAGTCCTAAACAACAAAACCTTTAAATACTTAAACCATTAAACAGTTGTACATTATTAAAAAATCATAAATCTCAATTTAATTTTTATTAAGTATAATTTTAAATTTTTATTTTAATTATTTATCAGTTTATTTTTATAGAAATATTAATTACAAAATAAATTATTAGTGATACAGATCTAATTTAAATAATTTATTTTTCATCATAAAAATATATATCCTTATAAAAAGAGGCAAAATTTTAAAAACACAAATTTATTTTTTAGTAATATATTTTATTTTTATTTTGAATCATTTTAGATTTTGCAATTATATTTTAATTTATATCATTCTTATTAATAATAGTTTATTAATTTTTTATAGATGATTATTATACTATCTATTAATAAAATTATTTATATTGAGTTTACATTATATATAATTATATTGATTATTATTAGTGAATATTATTTTCACATTTAAAAAAAAATTAAAAATTATTATATTTTCAAAGGTTATAACCTTCATTAATTAACAAAAATCAAAAAATTAAATTGTTTATTTTTAAATTCTTTAAATAAAAACTATAAATTACTTAAGGCCTTAACACATAAATAACTAAACCCCATAACACCTAAATACTTAAACCATTAAAAATGTATATCCTGAATAATAAATAATAAATCTCTATTTTATTTGTATTCTTTATAATTTTAAATATTCATTTTAATTATTTATTAGTTTATTTATATAGAATTATAAAATAAAAATAAATTAGGAGGAAGACAAATATAATTTAAATAATTTACTTTTAATAACAAAAAATATAAACTTATAAAAAGAAGCAAAACATCAAAGAAAGTAATTTTTTTTAATATATTTTACTTTGATTTTGAATAAATTTACGTTTTGCAAATATATTTCAAATAAAATCTATCTTATTAATAATAGTTTATTAATTTATTTTTTGATCATTAATATAATAAATTTCAATATAATTGTTTATATTGAATTTACATGATATATAATTATTAAGATTATCATAACTAAATATAGTATTGACATATATAAAAAATTTAAAAATTGTTATATTTTCAAAGGTTATAACCTTCAAAAATTAGAAAAAATAACAAAAATAAATTTTTTGTTATATCATTGTTTAAATAAAACATATAAACCATTAAATTCTTAAATACACAAATCTCTAAACACCTAAGCCCCGAAACCCCTAAATACCTAAACCTTTAAACTCGTAAACTTTAAAGATAATTTAAATAATTTATAGAAATATTAATTACAAAATAAATTATGAGTGACAAATATATTTTAAATAATATATTTTTCAACAAAAAAAAAAAAAGCTTATAAAATGATGCAAAAACTAAAAAAAATTATTATTAGTAATAAATTTTACTTTGATTTTGAATCATTTCATGGTTTTTAAATATATTTTAATTTATATCTATCATATTAATACTAGTTTATTAATTTATTTTTTCATTATTGATATAATATCTATCAATAAAATTATTTATATTTAGTTTATATTATATATAGTTATAATATTTATTATTACTAAATATTGTATTCACATTATTAAAATATTTTTGAATTATTATATTTTCAAATGTTATAACCTTTAAAAATTTAAAAAAATATCAAAAATAAATTTTTTGTTATTTCATTGTTTGAATACAACCTATAAACCTTTAAATGCCTAAATACTTAAATCAATAACTTCTAAATCTTGAAAACCCTAAATAGATAAATTTTTTAAACATGTATATCCTAAATAATAAATAATAAATGTCATTTTTATTTTTTTCATTATAATTTTAAATATTCATTTTAATTATTTATTTGTTTATTTTTATATAAATATTAATTACAAAATAAAATATAAGGTATACAAATATAATTTATATAAATTATATTTCAACAAAAAATATAGATAAACTTAATAAAAGAAGAAAAAATTAAAGACAAAAAAATATTATACAGTAATATATTTTTCTTTGTTTCTGAATCATTTTAGGTTTTGTAATTACATTTTAATTGATATCTACCTTATTAATAATAGATTATTAATTTATTTTTTGATCTTTATTAGAATATTTATCAATAAAAATGTTTATATTGAATTTATATTATATATAAATTCAATAATTATTATAACTAAATATTATATTCATTTTTGAAAAAAGTATTAAAATTACTATATTTTCAAAGGTTATAACCTTTGAAAATATCAAAAAAAAATAATAATTTTTTTTTATTTTATTTTTTAAATAAAACATATAAACCACTAAATTCATATATAGTTAAATTAGTAAACTCCTAAATACATAAACCATTAAATCACTTTATACTACTTAATAATTAATAAATATAATTTTTATTTTATTTATTATTATTTTAATATTGATTTTAATATTTATTAGTTTTTTTTATTAAATATTTATTCCAAAATAAATTATAAGTGCGACAAATATAATTTAAATAATTTATTTTTAATCAAAAAAATATAAACGCTTATAAAAAAAGTAAAAATTTATTAATTAAAAATTATTATTCAGTAATATAATTTATTTTAATCTTGAATCGATTTGCGTATTGTAAATATTTTTTAATGAATATTTATCTTATTATTAATAGTTTATTAATTTAATTTTTGATCATTATTATATTATCTATCAATAAAATTGCTTATATTGAATTTATATGATAAATAATTATTAATATTATTATAACTAAATATTGTATTCACAAATTTAAAATATTTTAAATATTATTATATTTTTAAAGGTTATAACTTATGAAAATGAGAAAAAATTGCAAATTTTTTTATTGTTATTTTATTGTTTAAATAAATCCCATAAAACACTAAAAGCCTTAAAACATAAATTACATAACTCCTAAATGACAAAATCTTTAAATACTTAAACCATTAAACAGGTGTACATTAATAAAAAATCATAAATCCCAATTTAATTTTTATTAAGTATAATTTTAAATTTTTATTTTAATTATTTATTACATTATTTTTATAGAATTATTAATTACAAAATAAAGTATTAGTAAAACAGATCTAATTTAAATAATTTATTTTTCATCTAAATAAATATGTAACCTTATAAAAAAAGGCAAAATTTTAAAAACAATAATTTATTATTTAGTAATATATTTTATTTTTATTTTGAATCATTTTAGATTTTGCAATTATATTTTAATTTATATGATTCTTATTAAAAATAGTTTTTAATTTTTTATTGATCATTATTATAATATGTATTAATAGAAGTATTTATATTGAGTTTACATTAATATATAATATATATTAATTATAAAATAAATTATTTGTTAAAAATATAATTTATAAAAATTATTTTTCATCAAAAAATAGATAAGCTTATAAAAAGAATAAAAATTTAAAAACAAATAATTATTATTAAGTAATATATTTTTATTTGCTTTTGAATCATTTTAGGTTTTGATATTAAATTTTAAGTAATATCAATGTTATATATAATAGATTTTTAATTTATTTTTTGTTAATTATTAGAATATCTATCAATAAAATTGTTTATATTGAATTTATATGATATATAATTATTTTGATTATTATAGATAAATATTTATTCACTTTTTGAAAAAAATTTTAAAATTATTATATTTTCAAAGGTAACCTTTAAAAATATTAAAATATAATAAAAATAATTTTATTTTATTTTAATTGTTAAGTAAAAACTATAAACCACTAAATGCATATACAGTTAAATTAGTAAACTCCTAAACCCCGTAATTCTTAAATACATAAACCATTAAACTGCTATATACTACTTAATAATTAATAAATCTAATTATTATTTCTATTTATTATAATTTTAAATATTCATTTTAATTATTTATTAGTTTATTTTTATTGAAATATTTATTAAAAAATAAAGTATGAGTGTGACAAATATAATATAATTAATTTATATTTAATAAAAAAAAATATACGGTTTTAAAAGAAGTAAAAATTTAAAAATTAAAAATTATTATCCAGTAATATATTTTACTTTAATTTTGAATCAATTTGGGTTTTGAAAATATTTAATAATTAATATATATCTTTTATTAATAGTTTATTAATTTAATTTTTGATCATTTTTATATTATCTATCAATAAAATTGTTTATATTGAATTTATATGATATATAATTATTAATATTATTATAACTAAATATTGTTTTCACATTTCAAGAAATTATAAATATTATTATATTTTCAAAGATTATAACCTATGAAAATGATAACAAATTATATAAAATTTTATGTTATTTTATTTTTTATATAAAACCTATAAACCACTAAAAGCCTAAAAACATAAATCTCTAAACTCCTAACAGAAAACCCTCTAAACACTCAAACCATTAAACTGGTATACATTAATAAATAATCTTAAATCTCATTTTAATTTTTATTCAGTATAATTTTAAATTTTTAATTTAATTATTTATCAGTTTATTTTTATAGAATTATTAATTACAAAATAAATTATGAGTGAGACAGATCTAATTTAAATTAAACTGGTATCCCTAAATATTAAATAATAAATCTTATTTTTTTTTATAATTTTAAATATTCATTTTAATTATTTATTTGTTTATTTATATATAAATATTAATTACACAATAAATTGAGTTAGACAAATATAATTTATATATATTAATTTTCATCGAAAAATTATAGATAAACTTTTTAAAAGAAAAAAAAATATTTTAAAAAAAAATTATTATATAATAATATATTTTGCTTTGCTTCTAAATCATTTTAGGTTTTAAATTATATTTTAATTGATTTCTATCTTATTAATTATAGATTATAAATTTATTTTTTGATCATTATTAGAATATTTATAAATAAAATTGTTTATATTGAATTTATATGATATATAAATATAATGAATATTATAACTAAATATTGAATAAACTTTTGAAAAAATTTAAAAATTATAATATTTCCAAAGGTTTATAACCTTTGGAAAAATGAAAAAATAATAAAAATAAATTTTTTGTTATTTTATTTTTTAAATAAAACCTATAAACCACTAAATGCACACACAATTTTATCAGTAAACTCCTAAACCCCGTAATGCCAAAATACATAAACCATTAAACCGCTATATACGACTTAATAATTAATAAATTGAATTTTTATTTCAATTTATTATTATTGTAAATATTAATTTTAATTATTTATTAGTTTATTTTTATAGGAATTTTTATTAGGGAATAAATTATGAGTGCGACACATATAATTTTAATAATTTATTTTTAATCAAAAAAAAATATAACTTTTAAAAGAAGAAAAAAAGAAGTATTATTAAAAATTAAAAATTATTATAAACTAATATATTTACTTTAATTTTGAATCAATTTGGGTTTTGTAAATATTTTTTAATTAATATATATCTTCTTATTAATAGTTTATTAATTTAATTTTTGATCATTATTATAATATCTATCAATAAAATTGTTTATATTTATTTTATATGATATAGAATTATTATAATTATTATAATGAAATATTGTATTCAAATTTCAAAAAATTTTAAAATTATTATTAAATTTTCAAAGGTTATAACATTTGAAAATGACAAAAAATTACAATTTTTCTTTTCTTATTTTATTGTTTAAATAAAACCTATAAATCAATAAATGCCTAAAAACATAAATTGCTAAACTCCTAAACGAAAAAACATCAAAATACATAAACCATTAAACTAGTATACATTAATAATAAATCATAAATCTCGTTTTAATTTTTATTCAGTATAATTTTAATTTTTTTTAATTATTTATCAGTTTATTTTTATAGAAATATTAATTACAAAATAAATTATTAGTGAGATAGATATAACTTAAATTAAACTAGTATACCCTAAATAATAAATAATAAATCTCATTTTTTTTCATTATATTTTTAAATATTCATTTTAATTACAATTTTTTTATTTTTATATAAATATTAATTAAAAAATAAATTATGAGTTAGATACATATAATTTAAGTAAATTATTTTTAATCAAAAAAATATAGATAAACTTTTTAAAATAAAAAAAAAATTTAAAACAAAAAATTATTATATAGTAATATATTTTGCTTTGCTTATGAATCATTTTTTTTGTAATTATATTTTAATTGATATCTATCTTATTAATAATAGATTATTAATTTATTTTTTGATCATTATTAGAATATTTATAACTAAAATTGTTTATATTGAATTTATATGATAAATAAATATAATGATTATTATAATTAAATATTGAATTCACTTTTGACAATAATTTAAAAATTATTATATTTTCAAAGGATATAACCTTTGAAAATATCAAAAAATAATAAAAATAAATGTTTTGTTATTTTATTTTTTAAATAAAACTTATAAACCATTAAATGCATACACAATTAAATCAGTAAACACGTAAACCTCGTAATACCTAAATACATAACCATTAAACTGCTATATAATACATAATAATTAATAAAACTAATTTTAATTTCTATTTATTATAGTTTTAAATATTCATTTTAATTATTTTTTAGTTTATTTTTATAGAAATATTTATTATAAAATAAATTATGAGTATGACAAATATAATTTACATAATTTATTTTTAATCAAAAAATATATATGCTTATAAAAGAAGTAAAAATTAAAAAATTAAAAATTATTATCCAGTAATATATTTTACTTTAATTTTGAATCAATTTGGGATTTGCAAATATTTTTTAATTAATATCAATCTTTTTATTAAAAGTTTATTAATTTAAATTTTGATCATTATTATATTATCTATCAATAAAATTGTTTATATTGAATTTATATCATATATAATTATTAATATTATTATAACTAAATATTGTATTCACATTTCAAAAAATTTTAGATATTATTATATTTTCAAAGGTTATAACCTATGAAAATGAGAAAAAATTACAATTTTTTTTTTGTTATTTTATTGTTTAAATAAAACCTATAAACCACTAAATGCCTAAAAACATAAATTGGTAAACTCCTAAACGACAAAACCTCTAAATACATAGACCATTAAACAGGTGTACATTAATAAAAATCATAAATCTCAATTTAATTTTTATTAAGTGTAATTTTATATTTAAATTTTAATAATTTATCAGTTTATTTTCATAGAAATATTACTTACTAAATATTTTATTAGTGAGATAGATATAATTTAAATAATTTATATTCCATCAAAAAAATATAAGCTTATAAAAATAGGCACAATTTTAAAAACTAAAATTTATTATTTAGTAAAATATTTTATTTTGATTTTGTATCATTTTAGAATTTGCATTTATATTTTAATTTATATCATTCTTTTTAATAATAGTTTATTAATTATTTATTGATCATTTTTATAATATCTATTAATAAAATTATTTATATTGAGTTTACATTATATATAATTATTAAGATTATTATTCCTGTATATTATATTCACATTTAAAAAAATTAAAAATTATTATATTTTCAAAGGTTATAACTCTCAAAAATTAAAAAAAAATCAAAAAATTATATTTTTTATTCTATCATTCTTTAAATAAAAACTATAAATCACTAAAGGCCTAAACACTTAAATCACTAAACCCCAAAACACCTAAATACTTAAACTATTAAACTATTATATCCTGAATAATAAATAATAAATCTCTATTTTATTTGTATTCATTATTATTTTAAATATTCATTTTAATTATTTATTTGTTTATTTTTATAGAATTATAAATTAAAAATAAATTATGAGGAAGACAAATATAATTTAAATAATTACTTTTAATAACAAAAAATATAAACTTATAAAAAGAAGCAAAACATCAAAGAAAGTATTATTTTTTAATATATTTTACTTTGATTTTGAATAAATTTTCATTTTGCAAATATATTTAAAATAATATCTATATTATTAATAATAGTTTATTAATTTATTTTTTGATCATTAATATAATATATTCAACATAATTATTTATATAAAATTTACATGATATATAATTATTAAGATTATCATAACTAAATATAGTATTCACATTTAAAAAAAATATAAAAATTGTTATCATTTCAAAGGTTATAACCTATGAAAATGATAACAAATTATAATAATTTTTTTGTTATTTTCTTTTTTTATATAAAACATATAAACCACTAAAAGCCTAAAAACATAAATCGCTAAACTCCTAATGACAAAACCCCTAAATACTTAAACTATTAAATTGTTATACATTAATAATAAATCTTAAATCTCATTTTAATTTTTATTCAGTATAATTTTAAATTTTTATTTTAATTATTTATCAGTTTATTTTTAAAGAAAAATTAATTACAAAATAAATTTTAAGTGAGACAGATCTAATTTAAATTAAACCGTTATCCCTAAATAATAAAAAATAAATGTTATTTTTTTTTCATAATAATTTTAAATATTCATTTTAATTAATTATTTGTTTATTTATATATAAATATTAATTACAAAATAAATTGAGTTAGACAAATATAATTTTTATATATTATTTTTCATCAAAAAATTATAAATAAACTTTTTAAAAGTAAAAAAAATTTCTAAACAAAAAATTATTATATAGTAATATATTTTGCTTTGATTCTGAATCATTTTAGGTTTTATGATTATATTTTAATTGATATATCTTTTTTTTATTGAAATCTATCTTATTAATTATAGATTATTAATATATTTTTTGATCATTATTAGAATATTTATTAATAAAATTGTTTATATTGAATTTATATTATATATAAATATAATTATTATTATAACTAAAGATTGTATTCACTTTTAAAAAAAATTTAAAAATCATTATATTTTGAAAGGTTATAACATTTGAAAATATCAAAAAATAATAAAAATATATTTATTGTTATTTTATTTTTTAAATAAAACCTATAAACCACTAAAAGCATAAAGACATAAATTGATAAACTCCTAAATGACAAAACCTTTAAATACTTATTCCATTAAACTGGTATAGATTAATAATAAATAATAAATCTCATTTTAATTTTTATTCACTATAATTTTAAATTTTTATTTTAATTATTTATCAATTTAATTTTATAGAAATATTAATTATAAAATAAATTATTAGTGAGACAGATCTATTTTATATTAAATTGGTATCTCTAAATAATAAATAATAAATCTCATTTTTTTATTATAATTTTAAATATTCATTTTAATTATTTATTTGTTTATTTATATATAAATATTAATTACAAAATAAATTGAGATAGACAAATATAATTTATATAAATTGTTTTTCATCAAAAAATTATAGATAAACTTTTTAAAAGAAAAAAAATTATAAAGCAAAAAATTATTAAATAGTAATATATTTTGCTTTGCTTCTGAATCATTTTATGTTTTGTAATTATATATTAATTGATATCTATCTTATAATAATAGATTATTAATTTATTTTTTGATCATTATTAGAATATTTATCTATAAAATTGTTTATATTGAATTTATATGATATATAAATTTAATGATTATTATAACTAAAGATTGTATTCACTTTTTAATAAAAATTGAAAAATTATTATATTTTGAAAGATAATAACCTTTGAAAATATCAAAAAATAATAAAAATATATATTTTTTTATTTTATTTTTTAATTAAAACCTATAAACCACTAAAAGCCTAAAAACATAAATTCCTAAACTCTTAAACAACAAACCCTCTAATTACTTAAACCATTAAACTAGTATACATTAATAATAAATAATAAATATCATATTACTTTTTATTCAGTATAATTTTAAATGTTTATTTTAATTATTTATCAGTTTATTTTTATGTGAAAACTATGTATAATTATATTAATCTTACTAATTATATGTCATATAAATTCAATATAAACTATTTTAATGATAGATATATAATAATGATCAAAAATTAAATTAATAAACTATTATTAATAATATAAATAATAATTAAAATATATTTACATAACACAATGATTCAAAATCAAATCAAAATATATTACTAAATAATAATATTTAAATGAAAAATATATTAATATATAAAAATGATTCAGAAGAAAGCAAAATATATTACTATATAATAATTTGTTATTTAGAAATTTTGTTTTCTTTTAAAAAAATTATTTTTCATTTTAAAGAAAAATAATTTATATAAATTATATTTGTCTAACTCATAATTTTTTTGTAATTAATATTTATATAAAAATAAACAAATAAATAATTAAAATAAATATTTAAAATTATAATCAAAAAAATAATATTGAGATTTATTATTTATTATTTAGGGTTACCAGTTTAAAATGATTATTATTTATTATTTAGGGTTTTAGACTATTAGGAGTTATTCATTTAAGTGTTTAGGCATTTAGTGGTTTATAGGTTTTATTTAAATAATGAAATATCAAAAAAAATTTTAATTTTTTCACATTTTCTAAGGTTATAATCTTTGAAAATATGATAATTGTAAAATTTTTTTCGAAAGTGAATTCAAAATTTAGTTATAATAATCATTATATTTATATATCATATAAATTCAATATAAACAATTTTAATGATAAATATTCTAATAATGATCAAAAAATAAATTAATAATTTATTATTAATAAGATAGATATCAATTAAAATATAATTACAAAACCAATAATGATTTAGAAGAAAAACAAATTATATTATTATATAATAATTTTTTGTTTTTAATTTTTTTTATTTTAATAAGCTTATCTATATTTTTTGATGAAAAATAATTTATATAAATTATTATTGTCTAACTCATAATTTATTTTGTAATTAATATTTATATAAAAAGAAACAAATAAATAATTAAAATGAATATTTAAAATTATATTGAAAAAAATAAAAATAAGATTTATTGTTTATTATTTAGGATATATCTGATTAAAAAAATTATGTTTTAGCATTTTAGAGATTTAGAAGTTATTCATTTAAGTATTTATGCATTTAGTGGTTTATTGGTTTTATTTAAACAATGAAATAACAAATAAATAATTTTAGATATTTTTTCAAATTTTCAAAGATTATAACCTTTGAAACGATAATAATTTTAAAATTTTTTAAAAATGTGAATAAAATATTTAGTAATAATAATTATTTAAACAATATATAATATAAACTAAATATAAACAATTTTATTTATAGATATTATATGAATTATCAAAAAAATAAATTAATAAACTATTATTAATATAAAAGATATAAATTAAAATTTAAATACAAAAACGAAAATTATTAAAAATCAAAGTAAATATATTACTAGATAAAAATTTTTGTTTTTTAGTTTTTTCCTCATTTTATATGATTATATATTTTTTTGATAAAAAAAATTATTTAAATTATATTTGTATCACTCATAATTTATTTTGTAATTAATATTTCAATAGATTATTTAAATTATATTTAAGGTATTTAATGGTTTAAATTATATATTTTTTTGAATTTAAAGGTTTAAGTATTTAGGGGCTTCGGGGTTTAAAAGTTTAGAGATTTATGTGTTTAGGTATTTAATGGTTTATAAGTTTTATTTAAATAATGATATAACAAAAAAAATTATTTTTTTTTATTTTTTCTCATTTTTGAAGGTTATAACCTTTGAAAATATAACAATTTTTAAATTTTTTTATATGTGAATACTATATTTAGTTATGATGATAATAAAAATTATATATCATATAAATTCAATATAAACATTTATATTGATAGATATTATATTAATGATCAAAAAATAAATTAATAAACTATTATAAATAAGATAGATATTATTTAAAATATATTTGCAAAACCTAAATGTATTCAAAATCAAAGTAAAAAAATTACTAAATAATAAGTTTTTGATGTTTAGCTTCTTTTTATAAGTTTATATTTTTTGTTCTTAAAAGTATTTTATTTAAATTATATTTGTCTTCCTCATAATATATTTTGTTATTTATAATTCTATAAAAATAAATTAAAAAATAATTAAAATGAATATTTAAAATTATAATGTATACAAATAAATTATTTAAATTATATTGTCACACTCATACTTTATTTTTTAATATATATTTCTATCAAAATAAACTAATAAATAATTAAATGAATATTTAAAATTATAATAAATAGAAATAAAAATTAGAATTTTTAATTATTAAGTTGTATATAGCAGTTTAATGGTTTATGTATTTAGGCATTACGGGTATTTGGAGTTTTCTAATTTAACTGTGTATGCATTTTGAGGTTTATACGTTTTATTTAAAAATTAAAATAACAAAATATTTAATTTTATTATTTTTTTATATTTTCAAAGGTTATCACCATTAAAAATATAATAATTTTTAATTTTTATCAAATGTGAATTCAATATTTAGTTATAATAATCATTATATTTATATATCATATAAATTGAATATAAATAATATTATTGATAAATATTCTAATAATGATCAAAAAATAAATTAATAATCTATTATTAATTAGATAGATATCAATTTAAATATAATTGCAAAACCTATAATGATTCAGAAGCAAAGAAAATTATATTACTATACAATAATGTTTTGTTTTTAATTTTTTTTTATTTTAATAAGTTTATCTATATTTTTTTGATGAAAAATAATTTATATAAATTATATTTGTCTAACTTATAATTTATTTTTTAATTAATATTTATATAAAAATAAACAAATAAATAATTAAATTGAATATTTAAAATTATAATGAAAAAATAATGAGATTTTTTATTTACTATTTAGGGTATACCAGTTTAATTTAAATTATATCTGTCTATCTAATAATTTATTTAGTAATTAATAATTCAATAAAAATAAACTGATAAATAATTAAAATAAAAATTTAAAATTATACTGAATAAAATTAAAATTAGATTTATGAATTATTATTAATGTATACTAGTTTAATATTTTAAGTATTTAGAGGTTTTTTAATTTAGGACATTAGTGATTTATGTTTTTTGACATTTAGTGGTTTATGTGTTTTGTTTAAACAGTGAAATAAAAAGAAATTATTTTTGTTATTACTAAATAATAATTTTTGTTTTTTAGTTTTTGCTTCTTTTTATAAGCTTATATATTTTTTTGATGAAAAATAAATTATTTAAATTTTATTTGTATCTCTCATAATTTATTTTGTAATTAATATTTTAATAAATTATTTAAATTATATTTAAGGTTTAAGAGTTTAATGGTTTAAATATTTAGGGGCTTTTGTGATTAGGAGTTTAGATGTTTAAGTGTTTAGGAATTTAGTGGTTTATAAGTTTTATTTAAACAATGATATAGCAAAACATTTATTTTTATTATTTTTTCAAATTTATGTAGATTATATCCTTTGAAAATAAAATAATTTTTAATTTTTTTCAAATGGAAAAATAATATTAATTTATAATAATCTTCATAATTATAATTCATTTAAATTCAATATAAATAATTATATTGCTAGATATTATAATTATGATCAAAAAATAATTAATAAACTATTATTAATAAAATAGTTATTATTTAAAAAGTATTTGCAAAATCTAAATTTATTCAAATCAAAGTAAAATATATTACTAAATAATAATTTTTTTAATGTTTTGCTATTTTTATAAGTTTATATTTTTGTTATTAAAAATAAATTATTTAAATTATATTTGTCTTACTTATAATTTATTTTGTAATTTATAATTCTATATTAATAAACTACTAAATAATTAAAATGAATATTTAAAATTATAATGAATAGATATAAAATTGAGATTTATTTATATTATTCAGGATATACCGGTTTAATTGTTTATGTTTTTAGGTATTTTTTGGTTTAGGAGTTTAGTGATTTAATTGTTTAGACCCTTAAAGAATTATAGTTTTCATTTAAAGAATGAAAAAAAAAATTTAATTTTTTGATTTTTTTTTTAATTTTTGAAGGTTGTAAGCTTAGAAAATATAAGAATTTTTAATTTTTTTTTAAATTTGAATATAATATTTAATTATAATAATCTTAATAATTATATATAATTTAAACTCAATATAAATATTTTTATTGATAGATATTATAATAATGATCAATAAAAATTTAATAAACTTGTATTTATAAGAATGATATAAATTAAAATATAATTGTAAAATCAAAAATGATTAAAAATCAAAATAATATATATTTTTAAATAATATTTTAAATTTTTAAAATTTTGCCTTTTTTATGAGCATTTTTTATGTTGAAAAATAAATTATTTAAATTATATAAGTCTCACTAATAATTTATTTTATAATTAATATTTCTATAAAAATAAACTAATAAATAATTAAGATGAATATTTAAAATTATAATGAATACTAATAAAACTGAGATTTATTATTTATTATTTGGACTATACTAATTTAATGTTTTAAGTATTTATGGGCTTCGGGGTTTAGGAGTTTAGTCATTTTACTATTTAGGCATTTAGTTGTTTCTAGGTTTTATATGAAAAATAAAATAACAAATAATTTATTTTTGTTATTTTTTCTCATTTTTGAAGGTTATAACCTTTGAAAATATAATAATTTTTAAATTTTTTTTATTGACAAGTGAATACACTATGAAGTTATAATAATCATAATAATTATATATAATATAAATTCTATATAAACTATTTTATTGATATTTATTATAATAATGATAATAAAAAAGTAATAACCAATTAATAATAAGATAAATATGGTTTAAAATATATTTTCAAAACCTAAAATGACTCAAAATCAAAGTGAAATATTTTACTAAATATTAATTTTAAATTTTTAAAATTTTGTATCCATTTATAAGCCTATATTTTTTTGTTGATAAATAAATTATTTAAATTATATTTGTCTCACTAATAATTTATTTTTTAATTTATATTTCTATAAAATTAAACTAATAAATAATTAAAATGTATATTTAAAATTATAATGAATCCTAATAAAAATGAGATTTTTTATTTATTATTTAGTGTATAACTATTTAATTGTTTAAGTTTTTTGTGGTTTTAGGGTTAAGGAGTTTATTGATTTATATGTTTACACATTTAGGTGTTTATAGGTTTTATTTAATCAATGAAATAACAAAAAATTTATTTTTATGAATTTTCGTGATTTTCAAAGGTTATGATATTTAAAAATATAATAATTTTTTAATAGATCTAAAATATGAATACAATACTTAGTTATAATTATCTTAATAATTATATTTGTTGTAGATTCAATATAAAAAAATGTATTAATATATATTATAAAAATGATCAAAAAATAAATTAATAAATTATTATTAATAAGATAGATATTAATTAAATTATATTTGAAGAACACAAAATAATTCAAAATCAAAGTTAATTATATTACTAAGTAAAATTTTAAAATTTTGAAATTTTATTTATTTTGATAAGCTTATTTTTTTTCATAAAAAATAATTTATTTAAATTATATCTGTCTCACTCATTATTTATTTTGTAATTAATATTTCTATAAAAATAAACTAAAAAATAATTAAAATGAATATTAAAAATTATAATGAATACAAATAAAAATGAGATTTATTATTTATTATTTAGGTAATATAGGTTTAATGGTTTAAGCATTTAGGGTTTTTGGGGTTTAGAAGTCTAGAGATTTAAATGTTGAGGCATTTAGTGGTTTATAAGTTTTATTTAAATAATAAAATAATAAAAAATTATTTTTGTGATTTTTTATCATTTTTGAAGGTTATAACCTTTGAAAATATAATAATTATTAAATTTTTTTCAAATGTAAATATAATATTTAGTTATAATAACTTAATAATTATAAGTCATTTTAATTGAATATAAGTAATTTTATTGTTCAATATTATAAAAATGATCAAATAATAAATTAATAAACTATTATTAATAAGATTGATCGCATTTAAAATATAATTGCAAACCTATATATAATGATTCAAAATCAAAGTAAAATATATTAAGAAATTATAATTTTTTGTTTTTAAATTTATACTTCTTTATATAAGCTTATTTTTTTATTGATTAAAAATAAATTATTAAAATTATATTTGTCTCACTCATTATTTATTTTGTGATTAATATTTCTATAAAAAATAAACTAATAAATAATTAAAATGAATATTTAAAATTATAATGAAAACAAATTTAAATGAGATTTATGATTTATTATATATGGTATACCGGTTTAATGGTTTGATTATTTAGGAGTTTTGTAATTTAGGAGTTTAGTAATTTATGTTTCTAGACATTTAGTGGTTTATAGGTTTTATTTATATAATAAAAATTTAAAATTCTTTTTTTGATTTTTTTTTGATTTTCAAAGGTTATAATCTTTGAAAATAAAATAATTTTTAAAATTTTTTGAAATGTGAATACAATGTATAATTATATTAATCTTACTAATTATATATCATATAAATTCAATATAAATAATTTTAATGATAGATATTATAATAATGATCAAAAATTAAATTAATAAACTATTATTAATAATATAAATATTAATTAAAATATATTTACATAACACAAAATGATTCAAAATCAAATCAAAATTTATTACTAAATAATAATATTTAATTTTTAAAATTTTCCTTCTTTTTATAAGCGTATATTTTTTTATTAAAATAAATTATTTAAATAATATTTGTCTCACTCGAACTTTATTTTGTAATTAATTTTTCTAAAAAATTAAACTATAAATAATTAAAATGAATATTTAAAATTTTATAAATAGAAATAAACATGAGATTTATTATTTATTAAGAAGTTATAGCTGTTAAAAGGTTTATGTATTTAGGGGTTTCAGGATTTATGAGCTTACTGATTTAAATAAGTAAGTATTTAATGATCTATAGGTTTTATTTAAAAAATGAAATAACAAAAAATTTATTTTTATTATTTTTTCTAATTTTTTAAGGTTATAACCTTTGAAAATATAATAATTTTTAAAATTTTTTCAAAAGTTAATACGATATTTAGTTATAATAATCATTATATTTATATATCATATAAATTCAATATAACCAATTTTATTGATAAAAATTCTTATAATGATCAAAAAATAAATAAATAATGTATTATTAATAAGATAGATATCAATTAAAATATAATTACAAAACCTAAAATAATTCAAAAGCAAAGCAAAATATATTACAATATAATAATTTCTTGTTTTTAATTTTTTTTATTTTAAAAAGATTATTTTATTTTTTAATTAAAAATAATTTATATAAATTATATTTGGCTAACTCATTATTTATTTTGTAATTAATATTTATATAAAAATAAACAAATAAATAATTAAAATGAATATTTAAAATTATAATGAAAAAAAATGAGATATTTTAATTATTATTTAGGGTATACCGGTTTAATTTTAATTATATCTGTCTCACTAATAATTTATTTTATAATTTATATTTCTATAAAAATAAACAGATAAATAATTAAAATAAAAATTTTAAATTATAGTGAATAAAAATTAAAATGAATTTTTTGATTTATTATTAATGTTTACCTAGTTTAATGGTTTAAGTATTTAGATGTTTTGTCATTTGAAAATTTAGTGATTTATGTTTTTAGGCATTTAGCGGTTTATAAGTTTTATATAAACAATAAAATAATAAAAAAAATTTTATAATTTTTTTTCATTTTCATAGGTTATAACCTTTGAAAATATAATAATATTTAATATTTTTTTAAATGTAAATATAATATTTCAGTTATAATAATATTAATAATTATATATCATATAAATTCAATATAAACAATTTTATTGATAGATATTATAATAATGATCAAAAATATAATTAATAAACTATTAATAAAAATATAGAAATTAATTAAAAAATATTTACAAAATACAAATTGATTAAAAATTAAACTAAAATATATTATAGGTGAATAATTTTAAATTTTTAAATTTTTAAATTTTTAAATTTTTAAATTTTTAAATTTTTAAATTTTTAAATTTTTAAATTTTTAAATTTTTAAATTTTTAAATTTTTAAATTTTTAAATTTTTAAATTTTTAAATTTTTAAATTTTTAAATTTTTAAATTTTTACTTCTTTTATATGCGTATATATATTATTTCATTAAAAATAAATTATTTAAATTATATTTGTCGCACTCATAATTTATTTTGTAATAAATATTTCTATAAAAATAAACAAATAAATAATTAAAATGAATATTTAAAATTATAAAAAATAGAAATAAAAATTAGATTTATTATTTATTATGTATTATATATTGGTTTAATGGTTACTGTATTTAGGTATTACGGGGTCTAGGAGTTTACTTATTTAACTATGTTGCATTTAGTAGTTTATAGGTTTTATTATAAAAATAAAAAAACAAAAAAATTATTTTTATTATTTTTTGATATTTCCAAAGGTTATAACCTTAAAAATATAATAATTTTTAAATTTTTTTCAAAAGTGAATTCAATATTTAGTTATTATAATCATTAAATTTATATATCATATAAATTCAAAATAAACTATTTTATTGATAAATATTCTATTAATGATCAAAAAATAAATTAATAATCTATTATTAAAAAGATACATAACAATTATAATATAATTACTAAACCTAAAATGATTCACAAGCAAAGAAAAATATATTACTATATATTAATTTTTTGTTTTGAATTTTTTTTTTCAAAAAGTTTATCTATATTATTTTGAAGAAAAATAATTTATATAAATTATATTTGTGTAACTCATAATTTATTTTGTAATTAATATTTATATAAAAATAAACAAATAAATAATTAAATTTGAATATTTAAAATTAAAATGAAAAAAAAATGAGATATATTCTTTATTATTTAGGATATACTGGTTTAATTTAAATTAGATCTGTCTCACTAAAAATTTATTTTGTAATTAATATTTCTAAAAAATAAACTGATAAATAATTAAAATAAAAATTAAAATTATACTGAATAATTAAAATAATTTATTTTCTTCCTCTCTCATCTCTAAAATGATTGCTAAAGCTCTAACCAAAATAATAGGAGCTTTTACTTTATCTCTATTATGTCTCATCATATTTGATGTTGAATCAATAAGCTATCAAAGCTAATTTGACTCATGTACTCTAATAGACTAAACCAAAGTTGTACCCATATGTGTTGAAATAGCTAGTTGTTGAGTATTCTATATATATTGATTATTGTAATTTCTTCTAAAATATCTCTCATGCATACACTCAAAGCAATTTTTTGAAAACATAGTTCACATCTAAAAAAATAACTATATTGTAGCCAATTAGAACAAACTAGCCCAAGGGCAGTTTGAACAGGGCAAGAAGTATTGGCTCGCTTTCAATCAAAAATCAAAAATTTATTTTATTGGCATGTCTAAGCCTTTTTTTATATCCTCATGGATATGAAAAGTATCATTTATTTCTTTTAATATTAAATGAGTTATGTATACAAGCTCACAATACCCAAAAAGGTGTAAATAAACCATATTCGAATGTATAAAAGGTTTTAATCATTGCTCAAAATATTAGTCTTGCATATTGACACTTGAGGTCACAAATCAAAGGAAAAAGCCATAGTGATATTTTCAATCCCAAGAATTTTAGCTATAGAAAGTTATAAAGAGTAGTACTCGAGCTTTAACTATTTCTAGGGTCATGACTTTTGCTCTTGAGGAATGTCCAAAGTTACAATCATTCCTAGTGCAATGACTTTGCAATATAAAGATAAAATGCACAAGCTATGGTCATATCCAATACTATGACCCTGTATTATAGTGATTAAATATATATTCATGATGATTCTTAGTGTCATAACAATATGTTCAACAGTGAGATACAAGTTATGGCATATTCTAATCGATATGATTTTGTGTTCTAGAGACAAAATATACAATCATGACCATTGTTAATGCTAAAATAATCTAAAGCAAAAAAGACAGTGAATCCATAACTCACCCCTTGTGTCATGACTTCGTGTTACATATACAAAAAGATAAATCTGTGACATTCCTAAAAGTTGTGAATTTCAATTTAAATTTAACACTTAGTCATTTGATTATAAAAGTGCAAAACATGAGATTTAGGATTTAGGGTTTATGGGTTAGGGTTATTGTTTATGGTTTAAGGTTTAGGATTTTAAGATTTAGGGTTTATTTATTTTTTTGTTTTTTTTTGGAAAATACACACTTTATTTATCATTTAGGCATACAACTTACAAGAGACTAAAAAGCAGACTAATTTAGGCCAGCCCACCAAATTCTATGCACCTTTATGATTCTATGCTTAAAATACATAAAAAACATAATGCCAAATATTTCCAAGCATACGAATACGACTAAAATCACTTGGCATTCCCCTACTTCAGAGTTGGCATTGAATCATTATGCGCACTGCGTCCTTTCCAATTGGATTTTTGAAAGCCTTTTGGAGGAACCTAAATGATGTACCATATTAAAACTATGCAAATATAAGATTGTGCAAGTGTGTGACACACAGCATCACGCGTTTGCCTATGTCATTGCTATGCAATGGAATACATGTAAAACTGAATACACATAAATCCACAAGTCCATATCTATAGCACTTTGTCTATTCATTCTCTCCTCTGAATTCCACATTCTTTTTTGTTCAATTGATCCTCAAAAGAGTATTTCTTGGGTCAGAATGCATCCTCCTCGAGCTCCAAGAAGTGGCTGTATGTTGCACCGACAAAATATCAAAAAATATGCATGCATGGGTGTGCATATGTGATGAGGTCCATCTCATAGTCTAATTATCTACGGGTACAACCAAGCTAGAATACAAGTAAAATTACAAAATGCTATAAAGATAGGCCTTCTGCTCCCGATAGTGCAGCATCGCCTAATGTGTATTTACAAAATGCATAGTGGGCCCCTACTTAGAGATACTCATGGGTCCAGTTGCACTCATTGCATGCTACATAGAGAACAGACAAGATTGTGTGTGTGAGTATGTCATGATCCGTCTCGACAAGTACACGGTGCATACAAAGTCCAAAATACAAATAAGACTACAAACATAAACAACAAGTTTGAATATATTACTCCCGTGTGGCTGGTCTGGACTCCATTGCTTACTAGCCCTACTTGGTGATGCTTCAGATTTTTACAGCTCTCCAATTAAGCATGGATTACCTGCTACTCCTGTTGGGCGATGGTTGGGTGGCGCTCTATTCTACGTGATAGGGCTAGTGGGACCCACTCCTAGCTACTCCTGGGTTTACTCCCGACCACTTTGCTCGGTCTCGTCAGTTTTCTGAATGTTATAATCCTGGCTTGCTAGTGGGGCCCTCTACAAGCTGGTGGCCCATACATCTGGTTGCTTCCAGGACTTGCTGGCCTCTCTAAATGCTATACCAAAATGGACTAATAATATGTGCACGTGTGTACTGTGGTCCGTCGCTATGTGTGTGTGGTGCAGTAGTATCATGGTATAGAAGTTTAGTAATTTAAGTATTTAGGTATTTTGTGGTTTATAGTTTTTATTTAAATAATTAAATAACAAAAAAATTATTTTTATGATTTTTTCTCATTTTCAAGGATATAACCATTTAAAATGTGATAATTTTTAATTTTTTTTTCAAATGGTAATACAATATTTAATTATATTAATCATACAAATTAAATATCATGTAAATTCAATATAAATAATTTTATTGATCAATATTATAATAATTATCATAAATAGATTAATAAATTATAATTAATAAGATAGATATTAATTAAAATATATTTGCAAAACCTAAAACGATTCAAAATCAAAGTAAAATATATTACTAAATAATAATTTTTAATTTTTAAATTTTTGATTCTTTTTATAAGCTTATAAATTTTTTAGATGAAGATAAGCTATTTAAATTATATTTGTCTCATTCATAATTTTATTTTGCAATTAATATTTCTATAAAAATAAACTAATACATAATTAAAATGAATATTAAAATTATAATGAATACAAATAAAAATGAGATTTATGATTAATTATTTAGGGTATACCGGTTTAATGGTTTAAGTATTTAAAAGTTTAGGAGTTTATTGATTTAAGTGTTTATGCATTTAGTAGTTTATATGTTTTATTTAAATAATGAAATAACAAAAAAATTATTTTTCAAATTTTTTATCAATTTTGAAGGTTATAACCTTTATAAATATACTATTTTTTAAATTTTTTTCAAATTTGAATACAATATTTAGTTATAATAAACTTAATAATTATATATCATGTTAATTTAAAATAAACAATTTTATTGATAGATATTAATAATCTAAATATAAATATAAATATAATAATGATCAAAAAATCTGGTAATAAACTATTATTTATTGATAGATATTTATATATTATTTATAAATACTTAAACCTTTAAAGATGGTTTAAATGTTTAAGTATTTAAGGGTTTTTGGGTTTTGGAGTTTAATGATTTAAGTGTTTAGGCATTTTGTAGTTTTTAGGTTTTATATAAACAATAAAATCACAAAAAAATTATTTTTGTGATTTTATCTCATTTTCAAAGATGATAACCTTTAAAAATATAATAATTTTTAAATTATTTTCATGTGTAAATATAATATTTATTTATAATAATCTTTATAATTATATATCATGTAAATTCAATATAAATAATTTTATTGATAAATATTCTAATAATGATCAAAAAATAAATTAAAAATCTATATTAATTAGATAGATATTAATAAAAATATAATTACAAACCCTAAAATGATTCAGAAGCAAAGGAAAATATATTACTATATAATAATTTAGGTAAACTATTTTAATTTAAATTATATCTATCTCACTATAAATTTATTTTGTAATTAATATTTCTATAAAAATAAACTGATAGATAATTAAAATAAAAATTTAAAACTATTCTGAATAAAAATTAAAATGAGATTTATTATTTATTATTACCGTATACTAGTTTAATAGTTTAAGTATTTCGAGGTTTTTTCATTTAGGATTTTAGCGATTTATGTTTTTAGGCTTTAGTGGTTTATACGTTTTATTTAAAAAAATAAAATATCAAAAAAATTTGCTATAATTTTTTCTCATTTTCATAGGTTATAACCTTTGAAAATATAATAATATTTAAAATTTTTTGAAATGTGAATACAATACTTAGTTATAATAATATTAATAATTATATATCATATAAATTCAATAAACACTTTTATTGATATATATTATAATAATGATCAAAATTAAATTTATAAAATATTGATAATAATATAAATATTATTTAAAAAATAATTACAAAACACAAATTGATTCAAAATTATAGTAAAATGTATTTATGGATAATAATTTTTAATTTTTAAATTTTTACTTCTTTTATAAGCATATATACTTTTTAAATTATATTTTTAGCACTCATAATTTATTTTGTACTAAATATTTCTATAAAAATAAACTAATAAATAATTAAATGAATATTTAAAATTATAATAAATCGAATTAAAAATTAGATTTATTAATTATTATGTAGTATATAGCAGTTTAAAAGTTTATGTATTTTGGCATTATGGGGTTTAGGAGTTTACTTATTTAACTATGTATGCATTTAGTGGTTTATAGGTGTTATTTTAAAAAAATATCAAAAAATTTATATTTTTTATTTTTTGATATTTTCAAAGGTTATAACCTTTGAAAATATAATAATTTTTATATTTTTTTAAAAAGTGAATACTATAGTTAGTTATAATAATCATTATATTTATATATCATATAAATTCAATATAAATATTTTTATTGAGTCATATTCTAATAATGATCAAAGAATAAATTAATAATCTATTATTAATAAGATAGATATCAATTTTAATATAATTACAAAACCTAAAATAATTCAGAAATAAAGCAAAATATATTACTATATAATAATTTTTTGTTTTCAATTTTTTTTTCTTTTAAAATGTTTATCTATAATTTTTTGAAGAAAAATAATTATATAAATTATATTTGTCTAACTCAATCTATTTGGTAATTATTAATTATATAAAAATAAATAAATAAATAATTAAAATGAATATTTTAAATTATAATGAAAAAAATAATATTGAGATTTATAATTTATTATTAGGGTATAACAGTATAAAATGATTATCTATTTAGGGTTTTCGAGATTTAGTAGTTTTGATTTAAGTATTTAGGTATTTAGTGGTTTATAGGATTTATTTAAACAATGTATTAACAAAAAAATTATTTTTGTTATTTTTTCACATTTTCAAAGGTTATAACATTTGAAAATATAATAATTTTAAATTTTTTTTCAAATGTGAATAAAATATTTAGTAATAATAATCATTATAATTATATATAATATAAACTAATTATAAAAAATTGTATTGATAGATATGATATCAATTATCAAAAAATAAATTATTAAACTATTATTAATATGATAGATATAAATTAAAATATAATTTCAAAACTAAAATGATTCAAAATCAATGTAAAATTTATTACTAAATAATAATTTTTTGTTTTTAAATTTTTACTTCTTTTTATAAGATTATATTTTTTTATTAAAAGTAAATTATTAATTTTATATTTGTCTGACTATATATTTTTTTGCAATTAATATTTATATAAAAAATAAACTAATAAATATTAAAAATGAATATTTAAAATTATAATGAATACAAATTAAAATGAGATTTTAGATTTATTATTGCTGTATATGTAATTTATTTTTTGATAATCTATTTGTATAACCAAATATTTTTTATCTTTTTTAATATTTTCATGTAAGTGAGGGAAAGTAAATATTAAGAGACTGGGGATGCAGTAGTAGCATAATAACGGAGGTCTCACAGACCGGACAACATGCCAAAATTGTAGCAGAGCCTGAACCGTCTCATGATCTGACCCGCTACGGTTAAATGAACCGAGAGAAATTTTAATATAAAATGTTTTGTAATTTTATTTTCGAGTGGCTGTTTTTCAACTAGTGGAACTGTTCATCATCTCTCTCTCTTCTCTCTATGTGATTTATCATGACTATTCTGTGTGCTTCATACTGTAACACATTTCTGTTGATTTAATCTGTAACGCATAAGCATTTTCTAGTGAATTTAGCTAGTTGTACTGGGCGATTAGCGAACCATGTTATTTTCGGTGTTTATTTCTCATTTTTTGATTCTATCATGGATGGTTGCTGAATTGGGATATATATATTGCTTGTTTTCTATTGTTTCTGTGTTTATGTATCTCAATCTCACTATAGTGGATACACAATTGTCCAAATATAATATATGGTATACCGGTTTAATTGATCGATTATTTAGGAATTTTGTCGTTTAGGAGTTTAGCAATTTATGTTTTTAGGCATTTAGTGGTATATAGGTTTTATTTATATAATAAAAATTAAATTTTTTTTTGATTTTTTTTAGATTTTCAACGGTTATAAGCTTTAAAAATAAAATTATTTTTAAAATCTTTTGAAATGTGAATACCATGTATAATTATATTAATCTTATTAATTATATATCTTATAATTTCAATATAAATAATTTTAATGATAAATATTATAATAATGATCAAAAATTAAATTAATAAACTATTATTAATAATATAAATATTAATTAAAATATATCTACATAACACAAAATGATTCAAAATCAAATAAAAATATATTACTAAATAATAATATTTAATTTTTAAAATTTTCCATCTTTTTATAAGCTTATATTTTTTTATGATTAAAAATAAATTATTTAAATAATATCTGTCTCACACGAAATTTATTTTATAATTAATTTTTCTAAAAATTAAAATATAAGTAATTAAAATGAATATTTAAAATTATAATAAATAGAAATAAAAATGAGATTTATTATTTATTAAGTAGTATACAGCTATTATAAGGTTTTTGTATTTAGGGATTTCGGGTTTTATGAGCTACTAATTTATGTAAGTAAACATTTAGTGGTATATAGAATTTATTTAAAAAAGAAATAACAAAAAATTTATTTTTTGTATTCTTTCTCATTTTTTAAGATTAAAAGCTTTGAAAATATAATAATTTTTAAATTTTTTACAAAAGTGAATACAATATTTATTTATATTAATCATAATAATAATATATCATATAAATTAAATATAAACAATTTTATTCATAGATATTCTAATAATTATCAAAAAATAAATTAAAAATTTATTATGAATAAGATTAATATTACTTAAAATATAATATCAAAACCTAAAATGATTCAAAAGCAAAGCAAAATATATTAGTTAATAATAATAATAATTTGTTTTTAAATTTGTATTCATTTTTATAAGCTTATTTATTTTTTGATGAAAAATAATTTTTATAAATTATATTTTTAACTCATAATTTATTTTATAATTAATATATATATATAAATAAAAAACTTAACAATCAAAATGAATTTTTAAGTTTTTATGAAACAAATAAAAATGAGATTTATTAATAATTATTTAGGGTATACCAGTTTAAAGCATTATCTATATAGGGGTAGTTGGATTTTGTATTTTTATGATTCAAGTGTTTAGGCATTTAGTGATTTATAGGTAATATTTAAACTATGAAATAACAAAAAATATATATATTTTTTTATTTTTTCACATGTTCAAAGGTTATAATCTTTGAAAATAAAAAAATTTTAAAACTTTTTTCAAAAGTGAATACAATATTTAGTTATAATAATTATTAAATTTATATATCATATAAATTCAATATAAATATTTTTATTGATAAATATTCTAATAATGATCAAAAAAAATAATAATCTATTATTAATAAGTTAGATATCAATTAAAATATAATTACAAAACCTAACATGTATCAGAAACAAAGCAAAATATATTATTATATTATTATTTTTTTAAATTTTTTTTTATTATTAAGTTTATTTATATTTTTTTGTGAAAAAATAATTTATATAAATTATATTTGTATAACTTATAATTTATTTTGTAATTAATATTTATATAAAAATTAATAAATAAATAATTAATATGAATATTTAAAATTATAAAGAAAAAAATAAAAATGAGATTTATTATTTAGGATATACAAGTTTAAAATATTTATCTATTTAGGGTTTTCAAGATTTAGAAGTTATTGATTTAAGTATTTAGGCATTTAATGGTTTATAGGTTTTATTCAAACAATGAAATAACAAAAAATTTATTTTTTATTTTTTTCTAATTTTCAAAGATTATAACATTGGAAAATATAATAATTTTAAATTTTTTAAAAAATGTGAATACAATATTTAGTTATAATAAATATTATAAATATATATAATATAAACTAAATAGAAACAATTTTATTGATAGATATTATATCAATTCTCAAAAAATAAATTAATAAACTATTATAAAAAATGATATATATAAATTAAAATATAATTATAAAACCTAAAATGATTCAAAATAAAAGTAAAATTTATTACTAAATAATAATTTTTTTTAGTTTTTGCATCATTTTATAAGCTTATATGTTTTTATGATGAAAAATATATTATTTAAATTATATTTGTAGCACTCATAATTTATTTTGTAATTAATATTTTTATAAATTATTTAAATTATATTAAAGCTTTATGAGTTTAAAGGTTTAAGTATTTAGATGCTTCGGTGTTTAAGAGTTTAGATATTTATGTATTTAGGCATTTAATGGTTTATAAGTTTTATTTAAACAATGATATAACAAAAAATTTATTTTTGTTATTTTTTCTCATTTTTGAAGTTTATAAACTTTTAAAATATAACAAATTTTAAATTTTTTTTATATGTGAATACTATATTTAGTTATGATAATCTAAATAATTATATATCATGTGAATTCAATATAAACAATTATATTTAAATATATTATATTAATGATCAAAAAATAAATTAATAAACTATTATTAATAAGATAATATTATTTTAAATATATTTGCAAAACGTAAATTTATTCAAAATCAAAGTAAAATATATTACAAAATAATACTTTCTTTGATGTTTTGATTCTTTTTATAAGTTTATATTTTTTGTTTTTAAAAGTAAATTATTTAAATTATATTTGGCTTCCTCATAAATAATTTTTAATTTATAATTCTATAAAAATAAACTAATAAATAATTAAAATGAATATATAAAATTATAATGAATACAAATAAAAAAAGTTATTTATTATTTAGGATATACTAGTTTAATGATTTAAGTATTTAGGTGTTTTGGGGTTTAGTGATTTAAATGTTTAGGGCTTTAGTGATTTATAGTTTTTATTTAAAGAATGAAAAAATAAAAAATTAAATTTTTTAATTTTTTTTAATTTTTGAAGGTTATAACCATTGAAATTATAATAATTTTAAAATTTTTTTAAATGTGAATATAATATTCAGTAATAATAATCTTAATAATTTTATATAATGTAAACTCAATATAAATAATTTTATTAATAGATATTATAATAATGATCAATAAATATTAATAAACTATTATTAATAAGAATGGTATAAATTAAAATATAATTGCAAAATCTAAAATGATTCAAAATAAAAATAAAATATATTACTAAATAATAAATTTTTGTTTTTAAAATTTTGCCTCTTTTTATAAGGATATATATTTTTTTTGTTGAAAAATAAATTATTTAAATTAGATCTGTCTCACTAATAATTTATTTTGTAATTAATATTTCTATAAAAATAAACTGATAAATAATTAAAATAAAAATTTAAAATTATACTGAATAAAAATTAATATGAGATTTATTATTTATTATTAATATATACTAGTTTAATGGTTTAAGTATTTAGAGGTTTTGTCATTTAGGAGTTTAGCAATTTATGTTTTTAGGCTTTTAGTGGTTTATAGGTTTTATTTAAAAATAAAATAACAAAAAATATATTTTTATTATTTTTTGATATTTTCAAAGGTTATAACCTTTCAAAATATAAGAATTTTAAATTTTTTTAAAAAGTAAATATAATCTTTAGTTATAATAATCATTATATTTATATATCATATAAATTCAATATAAACAATTTATTGATAAATATTCTAATAATGATCAAAAAATAAATTAATAATCTATTATTAATAAGATAGATATCAATTAATATATAATTACAAAACATAAAATGATTCAGAAGAAAAGCAAAATATTTTACTATATAATAATTTTTTGCTTAAATATATTTTTTTAAAAGTTTATCTATAATTTTTTGATGAAAAACAATTTATATAAATTATTTTTGTCTAACTCATTAAATTTTATAATTAATATTTATATATAAATAAACAAATAAATAATTAAAATGAATATTTAAAATTATAATTAAAAAAAATGAGATTTATTATTTATTATTTTGGGATACCGGTTTAATTTAAATTAGATCTGTCTCACTAATAATTTATTTTTAATTAATATTTCTATAAAATAAAATGATAAATAATTAAAATAAAAATTTAAAATTATACTAAATAAAAATTAAAATGAGATTTATGATTTATTATTAATGTATACCAGTTTAATGGTTTAAGTATTTAGAGGTTTTGTCATTTAAGAGATTAGTGATTTATGTTTTTAGGCATTTAGTGTTTTATAGTGTTTATTTAAACAATGAAATAACAAAAAAAATATTTTTGATATTTTTTAACATTTTCAAAGGTTATAACCTTTGAAAATTTAATAATTTTAAATTTTTTTAAAAATGTGAATACAATATTTAGTAATAATAATCATTATAATTATATATAATATAAACTAAATATAAACAATTTTATTGATAGATATGATATCAATTATCAAAAAATAAATTTATATGTTATTATTAATATGATAGATTTAAATTAAAATATAATTAAAAAACCTTAAAATGATTCAAAAACAATGTAAAATTTATTACTAAATAATAATTTTTGTTTTTTAGTTTTTGCTTCTTTTTATAAGCTTATATATTTTTTAATGAAAGATAAATTATTTAAATTATATTTGTATCACTCATAATTTATTTTGTAATTAATATTATAATATATTATTTTAATTATATTTAAGGTTTACGAGTTTAAAGGTTTAAGTATTTAGGGGCTTCGGGGTTTAGTACTTGAGAGATTTATGTGTTTAGAGATTTAATGGTTTATAAGTTATATTTAAACAATGATATAACAAAAAAATTATTTTTGTTATTTTTTATCATTTTTGAAGGTTATAACCTTTGAAAATATAACAATTTTTAATTTTTTTTATATGTGAATACTATATTTAGTTATGATAATCTTAATAATTATTTATCATGTAAATACAATATAAACAATTATATTGATAGATATTATATTAATGATCAATAAATAAATTAATAAACTATTATTAATAAGAAAGATTTTATTTGAAATATATTTGCAAAACGTAAATTTATTCAAAATCAAAATAAAATATATTACTAAATAATAATTTTTTTGATGTTTTGCTTCTTTTTATAAGTTTTTATTTTTTTTATTAAAAGTAAATTATTTAAATTATATTTGTCTTCCACATAATTTATTTTTAATTTATAATTCTATAAAAATAAACTAATATATAATTAAAATGAATATTTAAAATTATAATGAATACAAATTAAATTGAGATTTATTATTTATTATTCAGGATATACTAGTTTAATGGTTTAAGTATTTAGGTGTTTTGGGGTTTAGTGATTTATGTGTTTAGGACTTTAGTGATTTATAGTTTTTATTTAAAGAATGAAAAAATAAAAATTAAATTTTTTGATTTTTTTTAATTTTTGAAGGTTATAACCTCTGAAAATATATTAATTTTTAATTTTTTTTAAATGTTAATATAATATTTAGTTATAATATTCTTAATAATTATATATAATGTAAACTCAATATAAATAATTTTATTAATAGATATTATAAAAATGATCTATAAAAAATTAATAAACTATTATTAATAAGAATGATATAAATTAAAATATAATCGCAAAAACTAAAATTATTCAAAATCAAAATAAAATATATTACAAAATAAAAAATTTTTGTTTTTAAAATTTTGCCTCTTTTTATAAGCATATATATTTTTTTTGATAAACAATAAATTATTTAAAATAGATCTGTCTCACTAATAATTTATTTTGTAATTAATATTTCTATAAAAATAAACTAATAAATAATTAAAATAAAAATTTAAAATTATACTTAATAAAAATTAAAATGAGATTTATAATTTATTTTTAAAGTATACCAATTTAATAGTTTAAGTATTTAGAAGTTTCGTCATTTAGGAGTTTAGAGATTTATGTTTTTAGGCATTTAGTGGTTTATAGGTTTTTTGTAAATAATGAAATAAAAATAAATTATTTTTGATATTTTTTCACATTTTCAAAGGTTATAAGCTTTGAAAATTTAATAATTTTAAAATTTTTTAAAAATGTGAATACAATATTTAGTAATAATAATCATTATAATTATATATAATATAAACTAAATATAAACAATTTTATTGATAGATATGATATCAATTATCAAAAAATAAATTAATATGCTATTATTAATATGATAGATATAAATTAAAATATAATTGCAAAACCTAAAATTATTCAAAATCCAAATAAAATTTATTGCTAAATAATAATTTTTTTTTAGTTTTTGCTTCTTTTTATAAGCTTATATTTTTTTTTGATGAAAAATAAATTATTTAAATTATATTTAAGGTTTATGAGTTTAAAGTTTTAAGTATTTAGTGGCTTTTGTGTTTTGGAGTTTATAGATTTAAGTGTTTAGGCATTTAGTGGTCTATATGTTTTATTTAAACAATGATATAACAAAGAATTTATTTTTATTTTTTTTTACTAATTTTTGAAGGTTATAACCTTTGAAAATATAAAAATTTCTAAATTTTTATCAAATGTAAATATAATATTTAGTTATAATAATCTTAATAAATATAAGTCATTTAAATTCAATATAAAAAATCAAATTTCTAGATATTATAATAAAGATCTATAAATAAATAAATAAACTATTATTAATATGATAGGTATTATTTAAAATATATTTGCAAAATCTAAATTTATTCAAAATCAAAGTATATATTACAAAATAATAATTTTTTTTAATATTTTGCTTTTTTTATAAGTTTATATTTTTCTTTTTAAAAATAAATTATTTAAATTATATTTGTCTTCCTCATAATTTATTTTGTAATTTATAATTCTATAAAAATAAACTAATAAATAAATAAAATGAATATTTAAAATTATAATGAATACAAATTAAATTGAGATTTATGATTTATTATATGTGGTATACCTGGTTTAATGGTTTAAGTATTTAGGTGTTTTGGGGTTTAGTCATTTAAGTGTTTATGCCTTAAGTGATTTTATCTAATTTTTGAAGGTTATAACCTTTGAAAATATAATAATTTTTAATTTTTTTTAAAATGTGAATTTTATATTTAGTTATAATAAGCATGATAATTATATATAAATTAAAATCAATATATATAATTTTATTAATAGATATTATAATAATGATCAATAAATAAATTAATAAACTATTGTTAATTAGAATGATATAAATTAAAATATAATTGCAAAATCTAAAATTATTCAAAATTAAATTATAATAAATTACTAAATAATAATATTTTGTTTTAAAAATTTTGCCTCTTTTTATGATCTTATATTTTTTTGATGAAAAATAAATTATTTATATTATATCCGTCTCACTAATAATTTATTTATAATTAATATTTCTATAAAAATAAACTGATAAATAATTAAAATGAATATTTGAAATTATAATGTATACTAATAAAAATGAGATTTATTATTTATTATTTAAAGTATACTAATTTAAAGGCTTATGTATTTATGGGCTTCGGGGTTTAGGCGTTTAGTCATTAAGAATTTCGGTATTTTGTGGTTTATAGATTTTATTTAAAAAATCTAATAACAAAAAATTTATTTTTTATTTTTTTCTTATTTTCAAAGGTTATAACCTTTGAAAACTTAATAATTTTTAAATTTTTTTAAAATGTGAAAATATTATTTTGTTATAATAATCTAAATAATTATATATTATGTAAATTCAATATAATAATTTTTTTATAGATATTATGATGACGATAATAAAATAAATTAATAAACTATTATTAATAAGATATATATTAAATAAAATTTATTTGCAAAACCTAAAATGATTCAAAATCAAAGTAAAATATATTAATAAGATAGATATTAAATAAAACTATTATTAATAAGATAAAATATATAGGTTTAAAAGATTATATATTTAGGAGTTTTGAGATTTAAGAATTTAGTGATTTAAGTGTTTAGGCATTTAGTAGTTTATAGGTTTTATTTAAAAAATAAAATAACAAAAATTTTTTTTTGTTATTTTTTCTCATTTTAGAAGGATATAACCTTTGAAACTATAATAATTTTTAAATTTTTTTTAAATGTGAATACTATATTTAGTTATGATAATCTTAATAATTATATATCATGTAAATTCAATATAAACAATTATATTGATATATATTATAATAATGATCATACAAAAGATTAATAAACAATTATTAATAAGATAGATATTGTTTAAAATATATTTACAAAACCTAAAATGATTCAAAATCAAAGTGAAATATTTTACTAAATATTAATTTTAAATTTTTAAATTTTTGTATCCATTTATATGCTTATATCTTTTTTTGATGAAAAATAAATTTTTTAAATTATATTTGTCTCACTAATAAGTTATATTTTAATTTATATTTCATAAAAATAAACTAATAAATAATTAAGATGTATGTTTAAATTTATAATGAATACAAATAAAAATGAGATGTATTATTTATTATATATAGTATACTGGTTTAATCGTTAAATTATTTAGGGGTTTTGTAGTTTAGAAGTTTAACAATTTGTGTTTTTAGGCATTTAGTAGTTTATAGGTTATATTTGAAAAGAAAATAATATTTAAAATTTTTTGAAATGTGGATACCATGTATACTTATATTAATCTTACAAATTATATATCATATAAATTAAATATAAATAATTTTAATGATAGATATTATAATAATGATCAAAAATTAAAGTAACAAACTATTATTAAAAATTTAAATATTAATTAAAATATATTTACATAACACAAAATGATTCAAAATCAAATCAAAATATATTACTAAATAATAATATTTAATTTTTAAATTTTTACTTCTTTTTTTAAGCTTATATATATTTTTTGGTTAATTATAAATGATTTAAATATTATTTTTCTTATTCGAAATTTATTTATAATATATTTTACTAAAAAATTAAACTATAAATAATTAAAATGAATATTTAAAATTATAATAAATAGAAATATAAATGAGATTTATTATTTAATAAGTAGAATATAGCTATTAAAAGGTTTACGTATTTAGGGGTTTCGGGGTTTATGAGCTTACTGATTTAAGTAAGTAATCAATTAATGATCTATCGGTTTAATTTAAAAAATGAAATAACAAAAAATTTATATTTATTATTTTTTCTCATTTTTTAAGGTTATACCTTTTGAAAAAAAAATAATTTTTAAATATTTTTCAAAAGTGAATACAATATTTATTTTTAATAATCATAATAATTATATATCATATAAATTCAATATAAACAATTTTATTGACAGATATACAAATAAAAATCTAAAAATCAAAATCATTTTTTTAAATTATAATGAAAACAAATAAAAATGAGATTTATTAATTATTATTAAGTGTATACCAGTTTAAAGGATTGTCTATATAGGGTTATCAGGATTTTTTTGTTTAGTGATTTAAGTGTTTAGGCATTTAGTGGTGTATAGGTTTTATTTAAACAATGAAATAATAATAATTTTTTTTTATTTTTTCACATTTTCAAAGGTTATAACGTTTGAAAATATAATAATTTAAATTTTTTTTTCAAAAGTGAATATAATATTTAGTCAGAATAATCATTATATTTATATATCATATAAATTCATATAAACATTTTTATTGATAAATATTCTAATAATGATCAAAAAATAAATTAATAATTTATTATTAATAAGCTATATCATTTAAAATATAATTACAAATATAAAAATGATTAAGAAGCTAACCAATAATATTTAGTTATAATAATCTTAATAATTATAAGAGATTTAAATTCAATATAAGTAATTTTATTGATAGATAATATAATAATGATCAAAAAATAAATTAATAAACTCTTATTAATAAGATTGATAGTAATTAAAATATAAATGCAAAACCTATAATGTTACAAAATCAAAGTAAATATATTACTAAATTATAATTTTTTATTTTTAAATTTTTACTTCTTTTTATAAGCTTATATTTATTTTATGATTAAAAATAAATTATTAAAATTATATTTGTCTCACTCTTTATTTATTTTGCAATTAATATTTCTATAAAAAATAAACTAATAAATAATTAAAATGAATATCTAAAATTTTTATGAATACAAATTAAAATGAGATTTATGATTTATTATATATGGCATACCGGTTTAATGGATTGTTAATTTAGGGGTTTTGTCATTTATGAGTTTAGCAATTTATGTTTTTCGGGATTTAGTGGTTTATAGTTTGTATTTATAAAATAAAAATAAAAATTTTTTTTTTGATTTTATCTGATTTTCAAAGGTTATAACCTTTAAAAATAAAATAATTTTTAAAATTTATATAATACAAAAATTAATAACAAAATAAATTTCGAGTAAGAAAAATATTATTTAAATAATTTATTTTTAATCAAAAAAAATATGAGCTTATAAAAAGAAGACAAATTTAAAAATTAAATATTTTTATTTAGTAATATATTTTGATTTGATTTTGAATCATTTTGTGTTATGTAAATATATTTTAATTAATATTTATATTATTAAAAATAATTTATTAATTTAATTTTTGATTATTAATATAATATCTATCATTAAAATTGTTTATATTGAATTTATATGATATATAATTAGTAAGATTAATATAATTATACATTGTATTCACATTTCAAAAAAATTAAAAATTATTTTATTTTCAAAGATTATAACCTTTGAAAATCAAAAAAAATCAAAAAAAGAATTTTAAATTTTTATTATATAAATAAAACCTATAAACCACTAAATGCCTAAAAACATAAATTATAAGTTAGACAAATATCCTAAATAATAAATAATAAATCTCATTTTTATTGTTTTCATTATAATTTTAAATATTCATTTTAATTATTTATTGTATATTTTTATATTAATAATAATTACAAAATAAATTATAAGTTAGACAAATATAATTTATATAAATTATTTTTCAACAAAAAAATATAGATAAACTTTTTAAAAGAAGAGAAATTTTAAAAACAAAAAATTATTATATAGTAATATATTTTAATTTGTTTCTGAATCATTTTAGGTTTTGTAATTATATTTTAATTGATATCTAATTTATTAATAATAGATTATTAATATATTTTTTGATCAATATTAGAATATTTATCAATAAAAATATTTATATTTAATTTATATGATATATATATTTAATAATTATTATAACTAAATATTGTATTCACTTTTGAAAAAAAATTTAAAATTATTATATTTTCAAAGGTTATAATCTTAAAAATGAGAAAAAATAATAAAAATAATTTTTACTTATTTTATTTTTTAAATAAAACCTATAGACCATTAAATGCTTAGTTACTTAAATTAGTAAGCTCATAAACCCCTAAATACATAATCATTTTAACATATATATACTACTTAATAAATAATAAATCTCATTTTTATTTCTATTTATTATAATTTTAAATTTTCATTTTAATTATTTATAATTTAATTTTTTAGAAAAATTAATAACAAAATAAATTTCGAGTGAGACAAATATTATTTAAATAATTTATTTTTAATCAAAAAAAATATAAGCTTGTAAAAAGAAAAAAAAATTTAAAAATTAAAAATTATTATTTAGTAATATATTTTGAGTTGATTTTGAATCATTTTGTTTTATGTAAATATATTTTAATTAATATTTATATTATTAATTATAGTTTATTAATTAAAATTTTCATCATTATTATAATATTTATCATTAAAATTGTTTACATTGAATTTATATGATATATAATTAGTAAGATTAATATAATTATATATGGTATTCACAGTTCAAAAAAATTTAAAAATTATTTTATTTTTATAGGTTATAAACTTTGAAAATCAGATAAAATCAAAAAAAATTTATTATTTTATTATATAAATAAAAACTATAAACCACTAAATGCCTAAAAACATAAATTTATAAACTTTTAAATGACACAATTCCGATATAATCAAATCATTAACCGGTATACCACATATAATAAATCATAAATCTCATTTTAATTTGTATTCATTTTAGTTTTAAATATACATATTAATTATTTATTAGTTTATTTTTTATATAAATATTAATTACAAAATAAATAACGAGTGAGATAACTATAATTTTAATAATTTATTTTTTTAAAAAAAAATATAAGCTTATAAAAAGAAGTAGAAATTTAAATAGAAAAAATTATTATTTAGTAATATATTTTACTTTGATTTTGAATCATTATGTATAGGTTTTGCATTTATATTTTAATTACTATCAATCTTATTAAGAATAGTTTTTTAATGTATTATTTGATCAATTTTATAATATCTAACAATAAAATTACTTATATTGAATTTAAATGTCATATAATTATTAAGATTATTATAAATAAATATTATATTTAAATTTGAAAAAATTTTAAAAATTATATTATTTTCAAATGTTATAACCTTCAAAATTTATAAAAAATAACAAAAATAATTTTTTTATTATTTTACTATTTAAATAAAACTTATAAACCACTAAATGCCTAAACATTTAAATCTCTAGACTCCTAAACACCAAAAACCCCTAAATATTTAAACCATTAAACCTATATAACCTAAATAATAAATAATAAATCTCATTTTTATTTGAATTCATTATAATTTTAAATATTCATTTTATTTATTTTTTAGTTTATTTTTATAGAAATATTAATTACAAAACAAATAATGAGTGAGACATATATAATTTAAATAAATTATTTTTTATGAAAAAAAATATAAGCTTATAAAAATAAACAAAATTTCAAAATTTTAAAATTTTATTTAGTAATATAATTTACTTTGATTTTAAATTATTTTGGGTTCTGTAAATATATTTTAATTAATATCTATCTTATTAATAATAGTTTATTAATTTATTGTTCGATCATTATAATAATATATATTAATACAATTTTTTATATTAAATTTACATCAAATATAATTATTAAGATTATTATAACTAAGTATTGTATTCATATTTAAGAAAAATTAAAAAATTATTATATTTTCAAAGGTTATAACCTTTGAAAATCACGAAAATTCATAAAAATAAATTTTTTGTTCTTTCATTGATTAAATAAACCTATAACACCTAAATGTGCAAACATATAAATCAATAAACTCATTAACCCCAAAACCATAAAAAACTTAAATCATTAAATTGGTATACCCTAAATAATTAATCATAAATCTCTTTTTATTTATATTCATTATAATTTTAAATATTCATTTTAATTATTTATCAATTTATTTTTATAGAAATATTAATTACAAAATAAATTATTAGTGAGATAGATATAATTAAAATAATTCATTTTTCATCAAAAAATATATATGCTTATAAATGATCCAGAATTTTAAAAATAAAAAATTATTATTTGGTAATATATCTTATTTTGATTTTGAATCATTTTAGATTCTACAAT
>JAREIK010003144.1:21114-56351 GCA_029783825.1 Sapria himalayana | reverse complement strand
ATTTTTAATAACAAAAATAAACTTATAAAAAGCAAAACATCAAAATACTTATAATTTAGTAATATATTTATTTTGATTTGAATAAATTTTGATATTACAAATACTTTTTTAAATAATACAATTTTATTTATTAATAAAGGTTATTAATTTATTTTTTGATCTTATTATAATAATCTAGCAATGTAATTATTTATATTGAATTTAAATGACTTATATTTATGAAGATTATTATAAATAAATATTATATTTAAATTTGAAAAAAATTTAAAAATTATTATATTTTCTAAGGATATAAACTTCAAAAATTAGAAAAAATAAAAGAAATAAATTTTATGTTATATCATTGATTAAATAAAACTTATAAATCACTAAATCCCGAAACACTTAAATCTTTAAACTTTTTAACACAAAAGCCCCTAAATACTTAAACCTTTAAACTCGTAAACTTTAATTATAATTTAAATAATTTATTAAAATATTAATTTAAAAATAAATTATGAGTGATACAAATTTAATTTAAAAAATGTATTATTCATCAAAAATATATATATAAGCTTATAAAAAGAAGCAAAAACTAAAAAACAAAAATTATTATTTGTAATAAATTTTTCTTTGATTTTGAATACTTTTAGGTCTTTGCAATTATATTTTAATTTATATATATCATATTAATAATAGCATATTAAATTATTTTTTGATAATTGATTTAATATCTATCAATCAAATTTTTTATATTTTTTTAGATTATATATAATTATAATGATTATATACAAATAAATGTATTCACATTTTTAAAAAATTTTAAAATTATTATATTTTCAAAGGTTATAACCTTTGAAAATATAATAATTTTTATTTTTTTTTAAATGTGAATACAATATTTAGTTATAATAATCTTAATAATTATATATAATGTAAACTCAATATAAATAATTTTATTGATAAATATTATAATAATGATCAATAAATAAATTAATAAATAAGTATTTATAAGAATTATATAAATTAAAATATAATTGTAAAATCTAAAATGATTAAAAATCAAAATAAGCTATATTACTAAATAATAATTATTTATTTTTAAAAATTTTGTTTTTTTTATTAGCATTTTTTTAATGATAAATAAATTATTTAAACTATATATGTCGCACTAATAATTTATTTTGTAATTAATATTTCTATAAAAATAAACTGATAAATAATTAATGTGTATATTTAAAATTATAATGAATACTAATAAAAATTATATCTATGATTTATTATTTGGACTATACTAATTTAATGTTTTAAGTATTTATGGGCTTCAGGGTTTAGGAGTTTAGACATTTTAGAATTTTGTCATTTAGTGGTTAATAGGTTTTATATGAAAAATAAAATTAAAAAAAATTATTTTTGTTATTTTTTCTCATTTTTGAATGTTATAACCTTTGAAAATATAATAATTTATAATTTTTTTTTGAAAAGCGAAGATACTATGAAGTTATAATAATCATAATAATTATATATCATATAAATTCAATATAAACTATTTTATTGATATATATTATAATAATGATCATATAAAAGTAATATACAATTATTAATAAAATAAATATTGTTTAAAATATATTTTCAAAACTGAAAATGATTCAAAATCAAAGTGAAATATTTTAGGAAATATTAATTTTAAAATTTTAAATTTTTAAATTTTTGTATGCATTTATAAGCCTATATATTTTTTGATGAAAAATAAAATATTTAAATTATATTTGTCTCACTAATAATTTATTTTTTAATTTATATTTCAATAAAAATCAACTAATAAATAATTAAAATGTATATTTAAAATTATAATGAATACTAATAAAAATGAGATTTATGATTTATTATTTAGGTTATAACTTTTTAATTGTTAAAGTTTTTTGTGGTTTTTGGGTTAATGAGTTTATTGATTTATATGTTTACACATTTAGGTGTTTATAGGTTTTATTTAATCAAAGAAATAACAAAAAATTATATTTATGAATTTTCGTGATTTTCAAATGTTATAACCTTTTAAAATATAAGAATTTTTAATAGTTAAAAAATATGAATACAATACTTAGTTATAATAATCTTAAAAGTTATATTTGTTGTAAATTCAATATAAAAAAATTTATTAATAAATATTATTATAATGATTAAAAGATAAAATAATAAACTATTATTAATACGATAGATATTATGTAAAATATATTTGCAGAAACCAAAATAATTCAAAATCAAAGTATATTATATTACTAAACAAAATTTTAAATTTTTGAAATTTTGTTTATTTATATAAGCTTATATTTATTTTCATAAAAAAATAATTTATTTAAATTTTATATGTTTCAATCATTATTTAATTTGTAATTAATATTTCTATAAAAATAAACTAAAAAATACTTAAAATGAATATTAAAAATTATAATGAATACAAATAAAAATGAGATTTATTATTTATTATTTAGGTTATATAGGTTTAATGGTTTAAGTATTTAGGGGGTTTGGGGTTTAGGAGACTAGAGATTTAAATGTTTAGGCATTTAGTGGTTTATAAGTTTTATTTAAAAAATAAAATAATTTTAATAATTATAAGACAATTAAATTTAATATAAGTAATTTTATTTGTTATATATTATAAAAATGATCAAATAATAAATTAATAATCTTTTATTAATAAGATTGATAGCAATTAAAATATAATTGCAAAACCTATATATAATGATTCAAAATCAAAGTAAAATATATTACTAAATATTACTTTTTTGTTTTTATATTTTTACATCTTTTTATAAGCTTATATTTTTTTTGATTAAAAATAAATTATTAAAATTATATTTGTCTAACTCATTATTTATTTTGTAATTAATATTTCTATAAAAAAACTTATAAATAATTAAAATGAATATTTAAAATTATAATAAATTTAAATAAAAATTACATTTATTATTTATTATGTATTATATATCGGTTTAATGGTTATTGTATTTAGGCATTACAGGGTCTAGGAGTTTACTTATTTAACTGTGTGTGCATTTAGTAGTTTATAGCTTTTATTTAAAAAATAAAAAAACAAAAAAATTATTTTTATTTTTTTTTGATATATTCTAAGGTTATAACCTTAGAAAATATAATAAAAGTTAAATTTTTTTGAAAAGTGAATTCAATATTTAGTTATAATAATCATTATATTTATATATCATATAAATTGAATATAAACTATTTTATTGATAAATATTCTAATAATATTTGGGTAACTCATAATTTATTTTGTAATTAATATTTATATAAAAATAAACAAATAAATAATTAAATTTGAATATTTAAAATTAAAATGAAAAAAAAATGAGATTTATTCTTTCTTATTTAGGATATACCGGTTTAATTTAAATTAGATATGTTTCACTAATAATTTATTTTGTAATAAATATTCTATAAAAATAAACTGATAAATAATTAAAATAAAAATTAAAATTATACTGAATAATTAAAATAATTTATTTTGTTACTCTCTCAACTCTAGAATGATTGCTAAAGCTCTAACCAAAATAATAGGTGCTTTTACTTTATCTCTATTATGTCTCATCATATTTTATGTTGAATCACTAGGGCTATCAAAGGTATTTTGACTCATGTACACTAACAGACTAAACTAAATTTGTACTCCTATGTGTTGAAATATGTAATTATTGAGGATGCTATTTATATCAATTCTTGTAATTTCTTCTAAAATATATCTTATGCACACACTCAAAGCAATTTTTTTAAAATATAGTTCACCTCTAAAAAAATAACCACCTTGTAGCCTATTAGAACAAACTGTCCCGATAGTGGGTTGAGCAGGGCAAGAAGTATGGGCTCTCTTTCATTTAAGAATTAAAAAATTAATTTATTGGCATGTTTAAGCCTTTTTTTTATATCCTCATGGATATGAAAAGTATCATTTCTCTATTTCTATATTTAATGAGTTATGTATACAATCTCACAATACCCAAAAGGTGTAAATGAATTGTTATTCAAATGTATAAAAGGTTTTAATCATTGCTCAAAATATTAGTCTTGCATATTGACACTTGAGGTCACAAATCAAAGGAAAAAGCCATAGAGATTTTCCAATCCCAAGAATTTTAGCTATAAAAAGTTATAAAGAGTAGTACTCAAGCTTTAACTATTTCTAGGGTCATGACTTTTGCTCTTGAGGAATGTCCAAAGTTACAATCATTCCAAGTGCAATGACTTTGCAATATAAAGATAAAATGCACAAGCTATGGTCATATCCAATACTATGACCTAGTTTTATAGTGATTAAATATGTATTCATGATCATTCTTATTTTGTAATTAATATTTTAATAAATTATTTAAATTATAATTAAGGTTTACGGGTTTAATGGTTTAAGTATTTAGGGGATTTTGTTTTAATGAGTTCAGAGATTTAAGTGTATAGGGATTTAGTGGTTTATAAGTTTTATTTAAACAATGATATAACATAAAATTTATTTTTTTTAATTTTTGAAGGTTATATCCTTTGAAAATATAATAATTTTTAAATTTTTTTCAAATGTAAATATAATATTTATTTATAATAATCTTCATAAATATAAGTCATTTAAATTCAATATAAATAATTACATTGCTAGATATTATAATAATGATCAAAAAATAAATTAATAACCTTTTATTAATAAAATTGATATTATTTAAAAAGTATTTGTAATATCAAAATTTATTTTGTAATTTATAATTCTATAATAATAAACTAATAAATAATTAAAATGAATATTTAAAAACATAATGAATACAAATAAAATTTAGATTTATTATTTGTTATTTAGGATATACCAGTTTAATGGTTTAAGTATTTAGGTGTTTTTAGGTTTAGGAGTTTAGTGATTTAAGTTTTTAGACCTTTAGTGATTTATTGTTATTATCTAAAGAATTAAAAAACAAAAAATATATTTTTTTGAATTTTTTTAATTTTTGAAGGTTGTAACCTTTGAAAATATAATAATTTTTAATTTTTTTAAATGTGAATATAATATTTAGTTATAATAATCTTAATAATTATATATAATGTAAACTAAATAGAAATAATTTTATTAATAGATATTATAATAATGATCAATAAATAAATTAATAAACTAGTATTAATAAGAATGATATAAATTAAAATATAATTGTAGAATCTAAAATGATTCATAATCAAAATAAGATATATTACTAAATAATAATTTTTTATTTTAAAAATTTTGCCTCATTTTATAAGCATATATTTATTTTTATTAATAATAAATTATTTAAATTATATCTATCTCACTAATAATTTCTTTCGTAATTAATATTTCTATAAAAATAAATTGATAAATAATTAAAATGAATATTAAAAATTATAATGAATACAAATAAAAAAAGATATATGATTTATTATTTAGGGTATACCTATTTAATGGTTTACGTTTTTTTTGTGGTTTTGGGGTTAAGGAGTTTATTGATTTATAAGTTTGCACATTTAGGTGGTTATAGGTTTTACTTAATCAATCAAATAACAATTAATTTATTTTTATGAATTTAATTGATTTTCAAAGATTATTACCTTTGAATATATAATAATTTTTTAATCTTTCTAAAATATGAATACAATACTTAGTTATAATAATCTTAATAATTATATTTGATGTAAATTTAATATAAAAAATTTCATTAATATATATTATTATAATGATTGAAAAATAAATTAATAAACTATAATTAATAAGATAGATATTAATTAAAATATATTTGCAGAACCCAAAATAATTCAAAATCAAAGTAAATTATATTTCTAAATAAAATTTTAAATTTTTGAAATTTTATTTATTTTTATAAGCTTATTTTTTTCATAAAAATAATATATTTAAATTATATGTCACACTCATTATTTATTTTGTAATTAATATTTCTATTAAAATAAACTAAAAAATAATTAAAATGAATATTTAAAATTATAATGAATACAAATAAAAAAGAAATTTATTATTTCTTATTTAGGTTATATAAGTTTAATAGTTTAAGTATTTAGGGGGTTTTGGGGTTAAGGAGTCTAGATATTTAAATAATTAGGCATTTAGTGGTTAATACGTTTTATTTAAATAATAAAAAAATAAAAAAATTATTTTTATGATTTTTTATGATTTTTGAAGGTTATAACCTTTGAAAATATAATAATTTTTAAATTTTTTTCAAATGTAAATATAATATCTAGTTATAATAATCTTAATATTTACAAGTCATTTGAATTCAATATATGTAATTTTATTGATAGATATTATAATAATGATCAAAAAAATAAATTAATAAACTATTTTTAATAAGATTAATAGCAATTAAATTATAAATGCAAAACCTATAATGATTCAAAATCAAAGTAAAATATATTACTAAATGATAATATTTTGTTTTTAAATTTTTAATTCTTTTTATAATCTTATATTTATTTTTTAAATTTAAAATTAAATTATTGAAATTATATTTGTCACACTCTTTATTTATTTTGCAATTAATATTTATATAAAAAATAAACTAATAAATAATTAAAATGAATATTTAAAATTATAATGAATACATATTAAAATTAGATTTATGATTTATTATATATGGTATACTGGTTTAATGGATTGTTAATTAGGGGTTTTGTCATTTAGAAGTTTAGCAATTTATGTTTTTAAGCATTTAGTGGTTTATAGTTTGATATAATAAAAATAAAAAAAATTGAATTTATATGATTTTCAAAGGTTATAACCTTTAAAAATAATAATTTTTAAAATTTTTTGAAATGTGAATACCATGTATAATTATATTAATCTTACTAATTATATATCATATAAATTCAATATAAACAATTTTAATGATAGATAGTATAATAATGATCAAAAATTAAATTAATAAACTATTAATATAATATAAATATCAATTAAAATATATTTACATAATACAAAATGATTCAAAATCAAATCAAAATATATTACTAAATAATAATATTTAATTTTCAAATATTTCCTAATTTTTATAAGCTTATTTTTTTATTTATTAAAAATAAATTATTTTAATATTATTTGCCTCACTCAAAATTTTTTTTGTAATTAATTTTACTAAATAATTAAAATAAATATTTAAAATTATAATAAATAGAAATAAAAATGAGATTTATTATTTATTAAGTAGTATATAGTTGTTAATAGGTTTTGGTATTTATGGGTTTTGGGGTCTACAAGCTTACTGATTTACGTAAGTAAGCATTTAATGATCTATAGGTTTTATTTTAAAAATGAAATAACAAAAAATTTATTTTTATTAATTTTTCTCATTTTTTAAGGTTATAACCTTTGAAAATATAATAATTTTTAAATTTCTTTTCGAAAGTGAATACAATATATATTTATAATAATCATAATAATTATATATCATATAAATTCAATATAAACAATTTTTTGATAGATATTCTAATAATTATCAAAAAATAAATTAAAAATCTATTATGAATAAGATTGATATTACTTAAAATATAATATCTAAACCTAAAATGATTCAAAAGCAAAGCAAAATATATCACTAAATAATAATTATTTGTTTTTAAATTTTATAATTTTTATAAGCTTATCTATTTTTTGGTTAAAAATATTTTTAAAAAATTATGTTTTTAACTAATAATTTATTTTATAATTAATATATATATATGAATAAAAAACTAAACAATCAAAATTAATTTTTTAAATTATATTGAAAACAAATAAATATGAGATTTATTAGTTATTATTTAGGGTATACTGATTTAAAGAATTTTCTATATAGGGTTATCAGGATTTTGTAGTTTAGTGATTTAAGTGCTTAGGCATTTAGTGGAGTATAGGTTTTATTTAAACAATGAAATAACTAAAAAAATTATTTTTATTTATTTTTTGAAATTTTCAAATGTTATAATCTTTGAAAACATAATAATTTTAAAACTTTTTTTAAAAAGTGAATGCTATATTTAGTTATAATTATATTTATATTTATATATCATATAAATTCATTATAAACATTTTTATTGAAAAATATTCTAATAATGATCAAAAAATAAATTAATAATCCATAATTAATAAGATAGATATCAATTAAAATATAATTAAAAAACCAAAAATGATTTAGAAAAAAGCAAAACATATTACTATATAATAATTTTTTTTTAAAATTTTTTTTTCTTTTAAAAAGTTTATCTATATTTTTTTGATGAAAAATTATTTATATAAATTATATTTTTGTAAAACTTAATTTATTTTGTTATTAATATTTATATAAAAATAAACAAATAAATAATTAAAATGAATATTTAAAAATATAATGAAAAGAAATGAGATTGATTATTTATTATTTAGGGTATACCGCTTTAATTTAAATTAGATCTATCTCACTAATAATTTATTTTGTAATTAATATTTCTATAAAAATAAACTGATAAATAATTAAAATAAAAATTTATAATCATACTGAATAAAAATTAAAATGAGATTTATGATTTATTTATTAATGTATACCAGTTTAATGGTTTTGACATTTAGGAGTTTAGAGATTTATGTTTTTAGGCATTTAGTATTTTATAGATTTTATTTAAACAATAAAATAACAAAAAAAATTGTAATATTTTCTCATTTTTAGAGGTTATAACCAATGAAAATATAATAAAATTTAAGATTTTCTGAAATGTGAATACAATATTTAGTTATAATAATATTAATAATTATATATTATATAAATTCAATATAAACAATTTTATTGATAGATATTATAATAATGATCAAAAATTAAATTAATAATTAATTAATAATAAGATAGATATTAATTAAAAAATATTTAGAAAACTCAATTTATTCAAAATTAAAGTAAAATATATTCCTGAATAATAATTTTTAATTTTTAAATTTTACTTCTTTTATAAGCGTATATATCTTTTTTGATTAAAAATAAATTATTTAAATTATATTTGTCGCACTCATAATTTATTTTGTAATAAATATTTCTATAAAAATAAATTAATAAAATAAAATGAATACATTTAGTCATTTTAGTATTTAGTCATTTAGTGGTTTATATGTTTTATTTAAAAAATAAAATAAAAAAAGTATTTTTGTTATTTTTTTCTCATTTTTGAAGGATATAACCTTTGAAAATATAATAATTTTAAATTTTTTTTGAAAAGTGAATACAATATGATGTTAATAATCATAATAATTAAATATCTTATAAATTCAATATAAATTATTTCATTGGTATATATTATAATAATGATCATAAATGAATAATAAATAATTATTAATAAGATAAATATTGTTTAAAATATATTTGCAAAACATAAAATGATTCAAAATCAAAGTGAAATATTTTACTAAATATTAATTTTAAATTTTTAAATTTTTGTATCCATTTATATGCTTATATATTTTTTGATGAAAAATAAATTTATTAAATTATATTTGTCTCACTAATCATTTATTTTTTAATTTATATTTCTATAAAAAAAACTAATAAATAATTAAGATGTATGTTTAAAATTATAATGAATACTAATAAAAATGAGATTTATTATTTATTATATATAGTATACTGGTTTAACGGTAATATTATTTAGGGGTTTTGTCATTTAGAAGTTTAGCAATTTATGTTTTTAGGCATTTAGTTGTTTATTGGTTATATTTATATAATAAAATTAAAAAAAATTTTTTTGATTTTTTGTAATTTTCTAAGGTTATAAACTTTGAAAAAAAAATAATTTTTAAAATTTTTGAAATGTGAATACCATGTATACTTATATTAATCTTACTAATTATATATCATATAAATTAAATAGAAATAATTTTAATGATAGATATTATAATAATGATCAAAAATTATATTAACAAACTATTATTAAAAATCTAAATATTAATTAAAATATATTTACATAACACAAAATGATTCAAAATCAAATCAAAATATATTACTAAATAATAATATTTAATTTTTAAATTTTTCCTTTTTTTTAAGCTTATATTTATTTTTGATTAAATATAACTTATTTAAATATTATTTGTCTCATTTGAAATTTATTTTGAATTAATTTTTCTAAAAAATTAAACTATAAATAATTAAAATGAATATTTAAAATTATAATAAATATAAATATAAATGAGATTTATTATTTAATAAGTAGAATATAGCTATTAAAAGGTTTTTGTATTTAGGGGTTTTGTTGTTTATCAGTTTACTGATTTAAGTAATCATTTAATGATCTATAGGATTTATTTAAAAAAAGAAATAACAAAAACTTTATTTTCATTATTCTTTCTCAGTTTTTAAGGGTATAACTTTTGAAAATATAATAATTTTTAAATTTTTTTCAAAAGTGAGTACAATATTTATTTATAATAATCATAATAATTATATATCATATAAATTCAATATAAACAATTTATTGAGAGATATTCTAATAATTATCATAAAATAAAAACAAAAATTTATTATGAATAAGAATGATATTACTTAAAATACAATATCAAAACCTAAAATGATTAAAAAGCAAAACAAAATATATTACTAAATAATAATTATTTGTTTTTAAATTTTTATTCTTTTTATAAGCTATCTATTTTTTGATGAAAAATAATTTTGATAAATTATATTTTTAACTCATAATTTATTTTATAATTAATACAGATATACAAATAAAAATCTAAAAATCAAAATGATTTTTAAAATTATAATGAAAACAAATAAACATGAGATTTATTAATTTTTATTTAGTGTATACCGGTTTAAAGGATTATCTATATAGCGGTATCGAGATTTTGTAGTTTAGTGATTTAAGTGGTTAGGCAATTAGTGGTGTAGGGGTTTTTTTAAACAATGAAATTACAAAAATAATATATTTTTTATTATTTTTTCACATGTTTAAATGTTATAATCTTTGAAAATATAAAAATTTTAAAACTTTTTTAAAAGTGAATACAATATTTAGTCATAATAATTATTAAATTTATATATCATATAAATTCAATATAAACATTTTTATTGATAAATATTCTAATAATGACAAAAAATAAATTAATAATCTTTTATTAATAAGATATATATCATTTAAAATATAATTACAAATATTAAAATGATTCTGAAGCTAAGTAAAATATATTACTATATAATAATTTTTTGTTTATAAATTTGTTTTTAAAAATTTGCTATATATTTTTTGATGAATAATAATTTATTTAAATTATATTTGTTTAGCTCATAATTTATTTTGTAATTAATATTTCTATAAAAATAAACTGATAAATAATTAAAATAAATATTTAAAATTAAACTGAATAAAAATTAAAATCAAATTTTTGATTTATTATTAATGTATAATAGTTTAATTATTTAAGTATTGAAAGATTTTGTCATTTAGGAGTTGAGCGATTTATGTTTTTAGGCATTTAATAGTTTATAGGTTTTATTTAAACAATAAAATAACAAAACAAATTTGTAATTTTTTCTCATTTTCATAGGTCACAACCTTTGAAATTATAATAATATTTAAAATTTTTTGAAATGTGAATATAATATTTAGTTATAATAATTTTAATAATTATATATCATATAAATTCAATATAAACAATTTTATTGATAGATATTATAATAATGATCAAAAATATAATTAATAAACTAATTAGAATAAGATAGATATTAATTAAAAAATATTTACAAAACCCAAATTGAATCAAAATTAAAGTAAAATATATTACTTAATAATAATTTTAAATTCTTACTTATTTTATAAGCGTAAATACTTTTATTGATAAAAAATAAATTATTTAAATTATATTTCTTTCACTCATAATTTATTTTGTAATAAATATTTCTATAGAAATAAACTAATAAATAATTAAAATATATATTTAAAATTATTATAAATAGAAATAAAAATTAGATTTATTAATTATTAAGTAGTATATAGCAGTTTATTGATTTATGTATTTAGGCATTACGATGTTTAGGAGTTTACTGATTTAACTATGTATGCATTTAGTGGTTATAGGTTTTATTTAAAATATAAATAAACAAAAAATTTATTTTTATAATTTTTTGATATTTTCAAAAGTTATAATCTTTGAAAATATAATAATTTTTAAAATTTTTTCAAAAGTGAATTCAATATTTAGTTATAATAATCGTTATAATTATATAACATGTAAAATCAATATAAACAATTTTATTGATAAATATTCTAATAATGATCAAAAAATAAATTAAAAATATATTATTAATAAGATAGAATTCAATTAAAATATAATTACAAAACCTAAAAGGATTCAGAAGGAAAGCAAAATATATTACTATATAATAAATTTTTGTTTTGAAATTTTTTCTTCTTTTTATAAGTTTATCAATATTTTTTGATAAAAAATAATTTGTATTAATTATATTTGTCTAACTTATAATTTATATTGTAATTAATATTTAATAAAAATAAATAATTAAATAATTAAAATGAATATTTTAAATTATAATGAAAAAAATAATATTGAAATTTATTATTTATTATTTAGGGTAAACCAGTTTAAAAGGATTATTTTGATTTATTATTTATAAGTTTAAAAATAATATTATTATTTATTATTTATTATTTAAATAATGAAATAACTAAAAAATATTTTTGATATTTTCTCACATTTTCAAAGGTTATAACCTTTGAAAATATGATAATTTTAAATTTTTTTAAAAATGTGAATACAATATTTAGTAATAAGAATCAATATAATTATATATAATATAAACTAAATATAAACAATTTTATTGATAGATATGATATCAATTATCAAAAAATAAATCAATATGCTATTATTAATATGATATATAAAAATAAAAATATAATTTTAAAACCTAAAATTATTCAAAATCAATGTAAAATTTATTACCAAATAATAATAATTTTAGTTTTTACTTCTTTTTATAATCTTATATTTTTTTTGATGAAAAATAAATTATTTAAATTATATTTAAGGTTTACGAGTTTAAAGTTTTAAGTATTTAGGGGCTTTTGTGTTTGGAGTTTATAGATTTAAGTTTATTGGCATTTAGTTGTCTATAAGGCTTATTTAAACTAATGATATAACAAAAAGTTTATTTTTATTTTTTTTTCTACCTTTTGAATATTATAACCTTTGAAAATATAAAAATTTCTAAATTTTTTCCAAATGTAAATATAATATTTAGTTATAATAATCTTAATAAATATAAATCATTTAAATTCAATATAAATAATCACATTGCTAGATATTATAATAATAATCAATAAATAAATTAATAAACTATTATTAATAAGATAGATATTATTTAAAATATATTTGCAAAATATAAATTTATTAAAAATCAAAGTATATATTACTAAATAATAATTTTTTCTAATATTTTGCTTTTTTTATAAGTTTATATTTTTGTTATTAAAAATAAATTATTTAAATTATATTTGTCTTCCTCATAATTTATTTTGTAATTTATAATTCTATAAAAATAAACTAATAAATAATTAAAATAAATATTTAAAATTATAATGAATACAAATAAAATTGAGATTTATTATTTATTATTAAGGATATACAGGTTTAATGGTTTAAGTATTTAGGTCTTTTGGGGTTTAGTCATTTAAGTGTTTATGCCTTTGGTGATTTTATCTAATTTTTAAAGGTTATAACCTTTTAAAATATAATAATTTTTAATTTTTTTTTAAAATGTGAATATAATATTTAGTTATTAATCTTGATAATTATATATAATGAAAAATCAATATAAATAATTTTATTAATATATATTATAATAATGATCAATAAATAAATTAATAAACTATTATTAAATAGAATGATATAAATTAAAATATAATTGCAAAATCTAAAATTATTCAAACTTAAATTAAAATAAATTACTAAATAATAATATTTTGTTTTAAAAATTTTGCCTCTTTTCATGATCTTATATTTTTTTGATGAAATATAAATTATTTATAATATATCTGTCTCACTAATAATTTATTTTGTAATTAATATTTCTATAAAAATAAACTGATAAATAATTAAAATTAATATTTAAAATTATAATAAATACTAATAAAAATGAGATTTATTATTTATTATTTAGAGTATCCTAATTTAAAGGCTTATGTATTTAAGGGCTTCGGGGTTTAGGAGTTTAGTCATTACTAATTTAGGTATTTTGTGGTTTATAGATTTTATTTTAAAAATCTAATAACAAAAAATTTATTTTTTTATTTTTTTTTATTTTCAAAAGGTTATAACCTTTGAAAACTTAATAATTTTTAAATTTTTTAAAATGTGAAAATATTATTTTGTTATAAAAATCTAAATAATTATAAATTATGTAAATTCAATATAAATAATTTTTTTATAGATATTATGATGACAATAATAAAATAAATTAATAAACTTTTATTAATAAGATATATATTAAATAAAATTAATTTGCAAAACCTAAAATGATTCAAAATCAAAGTAAAATATATTAATAAGATAAATATTAAATAAAACTATTATTAATAAGATAAAATATACAGGTTTAAAAGATTATATATTTAGGAGTTTTGGGATTTAAGAATTTAGTGATTTAAGTGGTTAGGCATTTAGTAGTTTATATATTTTATTTAAAAAATAAAATTACAAAAAAAAATTTTTTTGTTATTTGTTTTTTCATTTTTGAAGGATATAACCTTTGAAACTATAACAATTTGTAAACTTTTATTAAATGTGAATACTATATTTAATTATGATAATCTTAATAATTATATATCATGTGAATTCAATATAAACAATTATATTGATATATATTATAATAATGATCATACAAAAGACTAATAAACAATTATTAATAAGATAAATATTGTTTAAAATATATTTGCAAAATTTAAAATGACTCACAATCAAAGTGAAATATTTTAATAAATATTAATTTTAAATTTTTAAATTTTTGTATCCATTTATAAGCTTATATATTTTTTGATTAAAAATAAATTTTTAAATTATATTTCTCTAACAATTAATTTATTTTTTAATTTATATTTCTATAAAAATAAACTAATAAATAATTAAAATGTATATATAAAATTATAATGAATACTAATAAAAATCATAATTATGATTAATTATTTAGGGTATACCTCTTTAATGGTTTAAGTTTATTGTGGTTTAGGGGTTAATGAGTTTATTGATTTATATGTTTACACATTTAAGTTTTTATAGGTTTTTTTAATCAATGAAAGAACAAAAAATTTATTTTTATGAATTTTCGTGATTTTAAAAGGTTATAACCTTTGAAAATATAATAATTTTCTAATTGTTCTAAAATATGAATAGAATACTTAGTTATAATAATCTTAATAATTATATTTGATGTAAATTCAATATAAAAAATTTTATTAATATATATTATTTTGATGATCAAAAAATAAATTAATAAACTATTATTAATAAGATAAATATTAATTAAAATATATTTGCAGAACCCAAAATAATTCAAAATCAAAGTAAATTATATTACTAAATAAAATTTTAAATTTTTGAAATTTTGTTTATTTTTATAAGCTTATATTTTTTTTCATAAAATACAATTTATTTAAATTATATATGTCTCACTTATTATTTATTTTGTAATTAATATGTCTAGAAAAATAAACTAAAAATTAATTAAAATGAATCTTTAAAATTATAATGAATACAAATAAAAATGAGATTTATTATTTATTATTTAGGTTATATAGGTTTAATGGTTTAAGCATTTAGGGGGTTTTGGTGTTTAGGAGTCTAGATATTTAAATGTTTAGGCATTTAGTGGTTTATAAATTTTATTTAAATAATAAAATAATAAAAAAATTATTTTTGTAAATTTTATGATTTTTGAAGGTTATAACCTTTGAAATATAATAATTTTTAAATTTTTTTCAAAAGTAAATATAATATTTAGTTATAATAATCTTAATAATTATAAGACATCTAAATTCAATATAAGTAATTTTATTGTTATATATTATAAAATTGATCAAATAATAAGTTAATAAATTATTCTTAATAAGATTGATAGCAATTAAAAAATAATTCCAAAACCTATACATAATGATTCAAAATTATAGTAAAATATATTACTAAATAATAATTTTTTGTTTTTAAATTTTTACTTCTTTTTATATGCTTATATTTTTTTTGATTAAAAATAAATTATTAAAATTATAGTTGTTTTGGTCATTATTTATTTTGTAATTAATATTTATATACAAATTAAACTAATAAATAATTAAAATGAATATATAAAATTATAATTATTACAAATTAAATTGAGATTTATGATTTATTATATGTGGTATACCGGTTTAATGGTTTGATTATTTAGGAGTTTTTTCGTTTAGGAGTTTATAAATTTATGTTTTTAGGCATTTAGTAGTTTATAGGTTTTATTTATATATTATAAAATTTAAAATTTTTTTTTTTAGATTTTTTCTGATTTTCAAAGGTTTTAACCTTTAAAAATAGAATAATTTTTTAAATTATTTGAAATGTGAATACTATGTATAATTATATTAATCTTACTAAGTATATATCATATAAATTTTTTATAAATAATTTTAATGATAGATAATATAATAATGATCAAAATTTAAATTAATAAACTATTATTAATAATATAAATATTAATAAAAATATATTACATAACACAAAATGATTCAAAATCAAATCAAAATATATTACTAAATAATAATATTTAATTTTTAAATTTGTCCTTCTTTTTATAAGTTATATTTTTTTTGATTAAAAATAAATTATTTAAATAATGTTTGTCTTACTCAAAATTTATTTTGTAATTAAATTTTCTAAATTAGTAAACTATAAATAATTAAAATGAATATTTACAATTATAATAAATTGAAATAAAAATGATATTTATTATTTATTAAGTAGTATATAGATGTTAAAATGTTTATGTATTTAGGGGTTTCGGGGTTTATGTGCTTACTAATTTAAGTAAGCATTTAATGGTCTATAGGTTTTATTTAAAAATTAAATTAACAAAAAATTTATTTTTATTATTTTTTCTCATTTTTTAAGATTATAACCTTAGAAAATATAATAGTTTTTAAATTTTTTTCAAAAGTGAATATAGCATCAAATAAGTTGAATTCTATCTTGTAGGACAATCTAATTGCAATAAATATCCATATGTCAAGTTTGCTTCTTCAACACATAACTTAAACATATATAATCTTTTATGACTGCTTCCTCACATATTTTACCACACCTCTAATTTTTTGAATAGCACCCTCAACTACTACAATGCCATCTCTGACAATTAAGTTTAGGATATGAGCACAACATCTCATATGAAAATGCTCGCCTCTCAAAGGTACAACACTTTTCTTCACAAGCCTTTTTTTCAATTGTTCAACTGCAACATCATTATTTTATGCATGGTCAACAGTAATGCACATCAACTTTCTCAAACCTCATTCATTCATGCAAAACTCAATAGCATTTCTAATATTAACACCATAATGACTTTAAATTACACAAAAGTGAAAAAGCCTTTTATGCATATTCCATTGAGAATCAATGAAATGTTCAGTCAAACATATATAAGACAAATTTTGAATGCTAGTCCAAGTGTCCGTAGTCAATGAAACTCTACAACAATGAGATGATATGCTATGAAATAATTTCTTCTTTTCCTTCACAAACAAAGAAAAAAAATCTCTCAAAATAGAGTGCCTTGATTGAATTTTAAATTGAGGCACACTAACTTCACAAAACTCCTTAAACTCATCCCTCTCAACAAAATAAAAAGGAAATTCATCTTTTATGATCATTTTCATCTAAGCCTCCCTAACTAGTTGTTGATCAAATTGCCAACAAGTTAATTTATTATCCTCTGAACTAGTACCTTTAGTGAAACTCAACAAAGATTGTGACTTGTCTTTACCTTTGTGAGCTTCTATTAATTCTTTTTTGTGTGGAAATTTCATACAAGTACTCTCTCAAGTATTTCCATAAACCTGAAATACCTTGATCACTTTGTGCAAAATATTCTTTCCTACACCATATACAAGTTGCCCTACCAGATTCATTTCTCCTCTAGATCAACTAATATCTCATTAGTTTGCCAAACAGCAGACTTAGACTTTTTATGAGCATGAGGTTCAGATGTACCTTGTCTTTCTTTTACAATTTGAATTGAAGAACCTGCCAAAACAATAGGAGTGTTCGTGAAAAGATGATGATTGGATTTACCATTAATTTGATTATTTGAGGTGTGATCATCTTCAATTTATTGTATCTTTTGTTTACCGCTGGATTGTGCCATCTTCATTGCCATTAATTAATATGATATGTCAAGCATAAATACATAAAAATATTTCAAACAAGCAAGCTCTACACAACTGACTGTAACACATTCAGCCCACTCATTCAGCCCAACCACAACACCACAACCAATACTCAACAAAACTGACTGAGACACATAATAATAATTAATCACTCAATTCTCGTCAGAAAAAAAAAACCAAAAGGCTGGTGGCATCTGAGACATGGTAAAAGCAACCAGAAGTGCGTCGGACAAGGGCTGGACCTAACTGAACATGGCTGAATGACTATGTGTTGGACTGCAACTCGTCGGAATAGCAATAGGTGCGTCGGAATTGGATGGGCAGTAGCAGTATTGGTGGCATCTTCATGTTATATATATATATATATATATATATATATATATATTCCTAGTTCTTGTATTAGTTTTTTAGGATGGGATGGTTCTTGGGATGGATATTACTTAAGATCCGGAACCGTCCCAAAAGAAAAAATACGTGACAGAATGGGACGGGAAAAGTCAAAGTCAACGGATTTTTCCTAGTCCCGATTCTTTGTGGATAAGACTTTGGGTCATGTCGCGAATCTCCGAGTGCCATGAGCAGCCCTACTAAACACATATAAAGTTAAATCAGTAAACTCCAAAACCCCGTAATGCCTAAATACATAAACAATTAAACGGTTAAATACTACTTAATAATTAATAGATATATTTTTTATTGCTATTTATTATATTTTTAATTATTTATTAGTGTATTTATTTAGAAATATTTATTACAAAATAAATTATCAGTTGGACAAATATAATTTAAATAATATATAATTTATCTAATAAAAAAATATGCTTATATAAGAAGTATAAATTTAAAAATTAAAAATTATTATCAAGTTATTTAAGTTACTTTAATTTTGAATCTATTGGGTTTTGTAAATATTTTTTAATTAATATCTATCTTAATATTAATAGTTTATAAATTTAATTTTTGATCATTATTATAATATCTATCAATAAAATATTTTATATTAAATTTATATGATATATAATTATTAATATTATTAAAACAAAATATTGTATTAAAATTTCAAAAAATTTTAAATATTATTATATTTTCAAATGTTATAACCTATGAAAATGAAAAAAAAATTATAGACATTTTTTTTGTTATCTTATTTTTTTAAATAAAACCTATAAACCACTAAAATCCTAAAAACATGAATCGCTTAACTCCTAACGAACAAAACCTCTAAATACTTAAATCATTAAAGTGGTATACATTAATAATAAATCATAAATATCATTTAAATTTTTATTCATTATAATTTTAAATTTTTATTAAAATTATATATCAGTTTATTTTATAGAAATATTAATTAAAAAATAAATTATTAGTGAGCCAGATCTAATTTAAATTAAACTGGTATCCCTAAATAATAAATAATAAATCTCATTTTTTTTAATTATAATGTTAAATATTCATTTTAATTATTTATTTGTTTATTTATATATAAATATTAATTACAAAATAAATTGAGTTAGACAAATATAATTTATATAAATTATTTTTCTTCAAAAAATTATTGATATACTTTTTAAAAGAAAAAAAATTTCAAAACAAAAAATTATTATATAGTAATATATTTTGCTTTTCTTCTGAATCATTTTAGGTTTTGTAATTATATTTTAATTGAAATCTATCTTATTAATAAGAGATTATTAATTTATTTTTTGATCATTATTAGAATATTTATCAATAAAATTGTTAATATTGAATTTATATGATATATAAATATAAAGATTATTATAACTAAATATTGTATTCACATTTAAAAAAATTTAAAAATTATTATATTTTCAAAGGTTATAACCTTTGAAAATATTAAAAAATAAAAAAATTAAATTTTTTATTTTTTTAATAAAACCTATAAACCACTAAATGCATACATAGTTAAATTAGTAAACTCCTAAACCTCATAATTCCTAAATACATAAACAATTAAACCGCTATATACTACTTAATAATTAATAAATCTAATTTTTATTTCTATTTATTATATTTTTAAATATTCATTTTAATTATTTATTAGTTTATATTTATATAAATATTTATTACAAATTAAATTATGAGAGCGACATATATATTTTAATTAATTTATTTTTAATCAAAAAAAATATATGGTTATAAAAGAAGTACAAATTTAAATATTAAAAATTATTATCCAGTAATATATTTTACTTTAATTTTGAATCAAATTGGGTTTTGTAAATATTTTTTAATTAATATCAATCTTTTTATTAATAATTTATTAATTTAATTTTTGATCATTATTATAAAATCTATGAATAAAATTATTTATATTGAATTTATATGATATATAATTATTAATATTATTATAACTAAATATTGTATTTACATTTCAAAAAATGTTAAATATTATTATATATTCAAAGTTTATAACCTATGAAAATGACTAAAAATTACAATTTTTTTTGTTATTTTATTATTTAAATAAAACCTATAAACCACTAAATGCCTAAAAACATAAATCACTAAATTTTCAAATGACAAAACATCTAAACACTTAAACCATTAAACTGGTATAAATTAATAATAAATCATAAATCTCATTTTAATTTTTATTTAGTATAATTTATATTTTTTATTTTAATTATTTATTAGTTTATTTTTATAGAAATATTAATTACAAAATAAATTATAAGTGAGATAGATATAATTAAAATTAAACCAGTATACCCTAAATAATAATTAATAAATCTTATTTTTTTTTCATTATAATTTTAAATATTCATTTTAATTATTTATTTTTTTATTTTTATATAAATATTAATTACGAAATAAATTATGTGTTAGACAAATATAATTCATATAAATTATTTTTAATCAAAAAATATAAATAAACTTTTTAAAATAAAAAAAATTCAAAAAAAAATTATTATATTGTAATATATTTTGCTTTGCTTTTGAATTATTTTAGGTTTTGTAATTATTTCTTAATTGATAGCTATCTTATTAATAATAGATTATTAATTTATTTTTTGATCATTATTAGAATATTTATCAATAAAATTGGTTATATTGAATTTATATGATATATAAATTTAATGATTATTATAGCTAAATATTATATTCACTTTTGAAACAATTTTAAAAATTATTATATTTTCAATGGTTATAACCTTAAAAAATGAAAAAAATAATAAAAATAAATTTTTTGTTATTTCTTTTTTAAAATAAAACCTATAGATCATTAAATGCTTACTTACTTAAATCAGTAAGCTCATAGACCCCGAAACCCATAAATACATAAACCTTTTAACAGCTATATACTACTAAATAAATAATAAATCTAATTTTTATTTCTAATTATTATAATATTAAATATTCATTTTAATTATTTATAGTTTAATTATTTAGAAAAATTAAATACAAAAAAAATTTCGAGTGAGACAAATATTATTTAAATAATTTATTTTTAATCAACAAAAAATATAAGCTTATAAAAAGAAGGAAAATTTTAAAAATTAAATATTATTATTTATTAATATATTTTGATTTGATTTTGAATCATTTTGTGTTATGTAAATATATTTTAATTAATATTTATATTATTAATAATAGTTTATTAATTTAATTTTTGATCATTATTATAATATCTATCATTAAAATTATTTGTATTGAATTTATAAAAAATATATTTAATAAGATTAATATAATTATACATGGTATTTACATTTTAAAAAATTCTAAAAATTATTTTATTTTCTAAAATTATGACCTTTGAAAATCAGAAAAAATCAAAAAAAGATTTTTAAATTTTTATTATATAACTAAAACCTATAAATCACTAAATGTCTAAAAACATAAATTGCTAAACTCCTAAATGACAAAACTCCTAAATAATCAAACCATTAAACCGGTATACCATATATAGTAAATCATAAATCTCATTTTAATTTGTATTCATTATAATTTTAAATATTCATTTTAATTATTTATTAGTTTATTTTTATAGAAATATCAAACACAAAATAAATAATTATTGATACAAATATAATTTTAATAAATTATTTTAATCAAAAAAAAAATAAGCTTATATAAAGAAGTAAAAATTTAAAAACAAAAAATTATTTTTTAGTAATATATTTTACTTTGATTTTGAATCATTATATATTGGTTTCGCAATTATATTTTAATTGCGATCAATCTTATTAATAATAGTTTATTAATTTATTATTTGATCATTTTTTTAATATCGAACAATAAAATTAATTATATTCAATTAAAATGTCTTATAATTATTAAGTTATAATAACTAAATTTTATATATACATTTGAAAATAATTTAAAAATTATTTTATTTTTAAAGGTTATATATAACCTTCAAAAATGATAAAAAATTAGAAAAATAATTTTTATTATTTTATTATTTAAATAAAACTTATAAACCACTAAATACCTAAACATTTAATTCTCTTGACTCCTAAACCCCAAAATCCCCTAAATACTCAAACCATTAAACCTATATAACCTAAATAATAAATGATAAATCTCATTTTTATTTGTTTTCTTTATAATTTTAAATATTCATTTTAATTATTTTTTTAGTTTATTTTTATAGAAATTTTAATTACTAAATAAATAATGAGTGAGAAAGATATAATTTAAATAAATTATTTTTTATAAAAAAATTTATATAAGCTTATAAAAATAAACAAAATTTCAAAATTTCAAATTTAAAATTTTATTTAGTAATATAATTTACTTTGATTTTAAATTATTTTGGGTTATGCAAATATATTTTAATTAATATATATCTTATTAATAATTGTTTATTAATTTATTTTTTGATCATTCTTATAATATATATTAATAAATTTTTTTTTATTGAATATACAACAAATATAATTATTAAGATTATTATAACTAAGTATTATATTCATATTTTAGAACTATTATAAAATTATTATATTTTTTAAGGTTATAACCGTTGAAAATCATGAAAATTCATAAAAATAAATGTTTTGTTATTTCATTGATTAAATAAAACCTATAAACACGAAAATCTACAAACATATAAATCAATAAACTCCTTAACCACAAAACAACAAAAAATTTAAACAATTAAATAGTTATACCCTAAATAATACATATAAATCTCATTTTTCTTAGTATTCATTATAATTTTAAATATATATTTTAATTATTTATTAGTTTAATTTTATAGAAATATAAATTAAAAAATAAATTATTAGTGTGACAAATATAATTTAAATAATTTATTTTTATTCAAAAAATATATAGGCTTATAAATGGATACAACAATTTAATAATTTAAAATCAATATTTAGTAAAATATTTCACTTTGATTTTGAGTGATTTTAGGTTTTGCAAATATATTTTAAACAATATTTATCTTATTAATAATTGGTTATTACTTTTTTATGATCATTATTATAATAAATATCAATAAAATAGTTTATATTTAATTTATATTATATATAATTATTATGATTATTATAACTTCATATTGTATTCACTTTTCAAAAAAAATTTAAAAATTATTATATTTTCAAAGGTTATAACCTTCAAAAATGAGAAAAAATAACAAAAATTAATTTTTTGTTATTTTATTTTTTATATAAAACCTATATACCACTAAATGACTAAATACTAAAATGACTATACTCCTAAACCCTGAAGCCCATAAATACTTAAAACATTAAATTAGTATAGTCTAAATAATAAATCAAAAATCTCAGTTTTATTAGTATTCATTATAATTTTAAATATTGATTTTTATTATTTATCAGTTTATTTTTATAGAAATATTAATAACAAAATAAATTATTAGTGCGACATATATAATTTAAATAATTTATTTATCATCAAAAAAAATGCTCATAAAAAGAGGCACAATTTTTAAAAAAATTATTATTTAATAATATATCTAATTTTGATTTTGAATCATTTTAGATTTTACAATTATATTTTAATTTATATCATTCTTATAAATACAAGTTTATTAATTTATTTATTGATCATTATTATAATAGCTATAAATAAAATTATTTATATCGAGTTTACATTATATACAATTATTAAGATTATTATAACTAAATATTAAATTCCCATTTAAAAAAAATTAAAAATAATTATATTTTCAAAGGTTACAACCTTCAAAAATTAAAAAAAATTAAAAAGTAATTTTTTTTTCATTCTTTAAAAAAACTATAAATCACTAAAGGTCTAAACAATTAAATCACAAAACTTCAAAACCAAAAAACACCTAAATACTTAAACCATTAAACCGGTATATCCTTAAAAATAAATAATAAATCTCAATTTTTTTTGGATTCATTATAATTTTAAATATTCATTTTAATTATTTAGTAGTTTATTATTATAGAAATATAAATTACAAAATAAATTATGAGTAAGACAAATATAATTTAAATAATTTATTTTTAATAACAAAATATAAACTTATAAAAAATGCAAAACATTAAAAAAAATATTATTTAGTAATATATTTTACTTTGATTTGAAAAATTTAGATTATGCAAATACTTTTTAAATAATAACTATTTTATTAATAATAGTTTATTAAATTATTTTTTGATCATAATTATAATATTTAGCAATATAATTATATATATTGAATTTAAATGAATTATAATTATGATAGATTATTATAAATAAATATTATATTTACATTTGAAAAAAATTTAAAAATTATTATATTTTCAAAGGATATAATCTTAAAAAATTAGAAAAAATATTAAAAATAAATTTTTTGCTATATCATTGTTTAAATGAAACTTTTCAACCACTAAATGCCTAAACACTTAAACCTCTAAACTCCTAAACACAAAAGCCCCTAAATACTTAAACCTTTAAACTAGTAAACCTTAAATATAATTTAAATAATTTATTAAAATATTAATTACAAAATAAATTATTAGTGATACAAATATAATTTAAATAATTTATTTTTCATCAAAAAAATATTTAAACTAATAAAAACAAGCAAAAACTAAAAAAAGATTATTATTTAGTAATAAATTTTACTTAGATTTTGAATAATTTAAGGTTTTGTAATTATATTTTAATTTATATCCATCATAATAATAAAAACATATTAATTTATTTTTTGATAATCGATATCCTATCTATGAATAAAATTGTTTATATTTAGTTATATTATATATAATTATAATGTTTATTATTACTAAATATTGTATTCACATTTTTAAAAAATTTTAAAATTATTATATTGTCAAAGGTTATAACCTTTGAAAATGTTAAAAAATATCAAAAATAATTTTTTTTTGTTTTTTCATTGTTTAAACAAAACCTATAAACCACTAAATGCATAAAAACATAAATCGCTAAAGTCCTACACCACAAAACTAAGAAATACTTAAAATATTAAACTGGTATACTTTAATAATAATTCATAAATCTCATTTCAGTTTTTATTCAGTATAATTTTAAATTTTAATTTTAATTATTTATCAGTTTATTTTTATTGAAATATTAATTACAAAATAAATTATTAGTGAGACAGATATAATTTAAATTAAACTAGTATACCCTAAATAATAAAGAATTAATCTCATTTTTTTTAATTATAATTTTAAATATTCATATTAATTATTTATTTGTTTATTTTTATATAAATATTAATTAAAAAATAAATTGAGTTAGACAAATATAATTTATATAAATTATTTTTTATCAAAAAAAATATAGATAAACTTATTAAACGAAAAAAAATTTAAAACAAAAAATTATTATATAGTAATATAATTTGCTTTGCTTTTGAATCATTATAGGTTTTGTAATTATATTTTAATTGACATCTATTTTATTAATAATAGATTATTAATTTATTATTTGATCATTATTAAAATATTAATCACTAAAATTGTTTATATTGAATTTATATGATATATAAATATAATTATTTTTATATCTAAATATTGAATTAGCTTTTGAAAAAAATTTAAAAATTATTATATTTTCAAAGGTACCTTTAAAAATATCAAAAAATAATAAAAATAAATTTTTTGTTATTTTATTTTTTAAATAAAACCTATAAACCACTAAATGCATACACAATTAAATAAGTATACTTTTAAACCTAATAATACCTAAATACTTAAACCATTAAAACACTATATAATACATAATAATTAATAAATCTAATATTTATTTCTATTTATTATAATTTTAAATATTAATTTCATTATTTATTTGTTTATTTTTATAAAATATTTATTACAAAATAATTTATGAGTAAGACAAATATAATTTAAATAATTGAATTTTAATTAACAAATATATATTTGCTTATAAAAGAAGTAAAATTTATAAATTAAAAATTTGTATTCAGTAATATATTTTACTTTAATTTTGAATCAATTTGGGTTTTGTAAATATTTTTTAATTAATATCTATCTTATTTTTAATAATGTATTAATTTAATTTTTGATCTGTATTATAATAACTATTAATAAAATTGTTTATATTGATTTTATATGATGTATGATTATTAATAATATTATAACTATATATTGTATTTACATTTAATAAATTTTAAATCTCAATACCATTAAACTAGTATACATTAATAATAAATCATAAATCTCATTTTAATTTTTATTTAGTATAATTTTAAATTTTTATTTTAATTATTTATCGGTTTATTTTTATAAAAATATTAATTACAAAATAAATTATTAGTGAGACAGATATAATTTAAATAATTTATATTTCATCAAAAAAAAATATAAGCTTATAAAAATAGGCACAATTTTAAAAACAAAAATTTATTATTTAGAAGAATCTTTTTTTTGATTTTGTATCATTTTAGATTTTGCATTTATATTTTAATTTATATCATTCTTTTTAATAATAATTTATTAATTATGTATTGATCATTATTATAATATCTATTAATAAAATTATTTATATTGAGTTTACATTATGTATAATTATTAAGATTATTATAACTAAAAATTATATTCACATTTAAAAAAAATTAAAAATTATTATATTTTCAAAGGTTATAACCTTCAAAAATTTAAAAAAAACAAAAAATTTAATTTTTTGTTTTTTCATTCTTTAAATAAATACTATAAATCACTAAAGGCATAAACAATTAAATCACTAAACACCAAAACCCCTAAATACCTAAACCATTAAAACTGTATATCTTGAATAATAAATAATAAATCTCACTTTTATTTGTATTCATTATAATTTTAAATATTCATTTTAATTATTTTTTTGTTTATTTTTATCGAATTATAAATTACAAAATATATTATGAGGAAGACAAATATAATTTAAATAATATACATTTAAGAACAAAAAATATAAACTTATAAAAAGAAGCAAAACATCAAAAAGATTATTATTTAGTAATTTTTTTACTTTGATTTTGAATAAATTTAGGTTTTGCAAATATACCTTAAATTTAATTTAAATAATTTATTGAAATATTAATTACAAATTAAATTATGAGTGATACAAATATACTTTAAATAATTTATTTTTTATCGAAAAAATATATAATCTTATAAAATGAGGCAAAAACAAAAAAACAAAAATTATTATTTAGTAATAAATTTATTTTGATTTTTAATCATTTTAGTTTTTGTAATTAAATTTTAATTTATATATATCATATTAATAATAGTTTATTAATTTTATTTTTTGATAATTAATATAATATATATCAATAAAATTGTTTAAATTTAGTTTATATTATATATTGTTATAATAATTATTATTACTAAATATTTTATTCACATTTTTAAAAAATTTTAAAATTATTATATTTTCAAAGGTGATAAACTTTAAAAATTTGAAAAATTATCAAAAATAATTTATTTATTATTTCATTGTTTAAATAAAACCTATAAACCACTAAATGCCTAAAAACTTAAATTAATAACTTCTAAATCTCGAAAACCCTAAAAAGATAATTTTTTTAATCAGATATATCCTAAATAATAAATAATAAATCTCATTTTTATTTTTTTAATTATAATTTTAAATATTCATTTTAATTATTTATTTGTTTATTTTTATATAAATATTAATTACAAATTAAATTATAAGTTAGACAAATATAATTTATATAAATTATTTTTCAACAAAAAAATATAGATTAACTTATTAAAAGAAGAGAAAATTAAAAACAATAAATTATTATTTAGTAATATATTTTACTTTGTTTCTGAATCATTTTAGTTGTTATAATTATATTTTAATTGATATCTAACTTATTAATAATAGATTATTAATTTATTTTTGATCATTATTAGAATATTTATCAATAAATATATTTATATTTAATATTTATGATATATAAATTTAATAATTATTATAAATAATTATTTTATTCACTTTTGAAAAAAATTTAAAAATTATTATATTTTCAAATATTATAACCTTTGAACATGTGAAAAAACAAAAAAATATATTTTTTTATTATTTCATTGTTTAAATAAAATCTATAAACCACTAAATGCCTAAACACTTAAATCACTAAACTACAAAATCCTGATACCCCGATATAGATAATCTTTTAAATCGGTATACCCTATATAATAATTAATAAATTTCATTTTTATTTGTTTTCATTATAATTTAAAAAATTCATTTTGATTGCTTAGTTTTTTATTTTTATATATGTATTAATTATAAAATATATTATGAGTTAAAAATATAATTTATAAAGATTATTTTTCATCAAAAAATTGATGAGCTTATAAAAAGAATAAAAATTTAAAAACAAGTAATTATTATTATTATTATTATATTTTGTTTTGATTTTGAATCATTTTAGGTTTTGATATTATATTTTAAGTAATATCAATCTTATTCATAATAGATTGTTATTTATTATTTTATAATTATTAGAATATCTATCAATAAAATTGTTTATATTGAATTTATATGATATATAATTATTATGATTATTATAAATAAATATTTATTCACTTTTGAAAAAAAATTTAAAAATTATTATATTTTCAAAGGTTATAACCTTTGAAAATATAAAAAAAATCATAAAAATAATTTTTTTATTTTTTTCTTAAATAAAAACAATAACACACTAAATGCATACACAGTTAAATTAGTAAACTCCTAAACCACCTAATGCCTAAATACATAAACCATTAAACTACTATATACTACTTAATAATTAATAAAATGAATTTTTATTTCTATTTATTATAATTTTAAATACTCATTTTAATTATTCATTAATTTATTTTTATAGAAATATTTATTACAAAATAAAGTATGAGTGCGACAAATATAATTTAATTAATTTATTTTTAATAAAAAAATATACGCTTATAAAAGAAGTAGAAATTAAAAAATTAAAAAATATTATTCAGTAATATATTATACTTTAATTTTTAATCAATCTGAGTTTTGTAAATATTTTTTAATTAATATCTATCTTTTTATTAATAAGGTTATTAATTTAATATTTGATCATTATTATATTATCTATCAATAAAATTAGTTTATATTGAATTAATATGATATATAATTATTAATATTATTATAACTAAATATTGTATTCACATTTCAAAAAATTGTAAATATTATTATATTTTCAATGGTAATAACCTATGAAAATGATAACAAATTATAGAAATTTTTTTGTTATTTTATTTTTAAATAAAATCCTATAAGCCTACTAAAAGCCTAAAACATAAATTGCTAAATTCCTAAATGACAAAACCTATCAATACTTATTCCATTAAACTAGTATAGATTAATAATAAAACATAAATTTCATTTTAATTTTTATTCAATATAATTTTAATTTTTTTTAATTATTTATCAGTTTATTTTTATAGAAATATTACTTACAAAATAAATTATTAGTAAGACAGATCTAATTTAAATTAAAACACTATCCCTAAATAATAAATAATAAATCTCATTTTTATTTGTATTCATTATAATTTTAAATATTCATTTTAATTATTTATTTGTTTATTTATATATAAATATTAATTACAAAATAAATTGAGCTAGACAAAAATAATTTATATAAATTATTTTTCATCAAAAAATTATAGATAAACATTTTAAAAGAAAAAAAATTTCAAAACAAAAAATTATTATATAGTAATATATTTTGCTTTGCTTCTGAATCATTTTAGGTTTTGTAATTATATTTTAATTGATATCTATCTTATTAATAATAGATTATTAATTTATTTTTTGATCATTATTAGAATATTTATCAATAAAATTGTTTATATTGAATTTACTTGATATATAATTATAAAGATTATTATAACTAAATATTCTATTTGCATTTGAAAATAATTTAAAAATTATTATATTTTTAAAGGTTATCAACTTTTAAAATGAAATAAAATCACAAAAATAAATTTTTTGTTATTTTATTGTTTATATATAACCTATAAACTACTAAATGCCTAAACGCTTAAATTATTAAACTCCTAAACCCCAAAACCATAAAACCCTTAAATACTTAAACATTTAAACCATCTTTAAAGGTTTAAGTGTTTATAAATAATATTTAAATATATATCAATAAATAATAGTTTATTAATTTATTTTTTGATCATTATTATAATTATATTTATATTTAGTTTATTAATATCTATCAATATAATTATTTATTTATAATTTAAAAGTTATATAATTATTATGTTTATTATAACTAAATATTATATTCACATTTGTAAAATATTTAAAAATTATAATATTTATAAAGTTTATAACCTTCAAAATTGATAAAAAATTTGAAAAATAATTTTTTTGTTATTTTATTATTTAAATAAAACATATAAACTACTAAAAGCTTAAACACTTAAATCACTAAACTCCTAAACTCCAAAATACTTAAACCATTAAAACGGTATACCATAAATAATTAATCATAAATCTCATTTTTATTTGTATTCATTATAATTTTTATATTCATTTTAATTATTTATTAGTTTATTTTTATAGAAATATTAATTGCAAAATAAAATTATGAATGAGACAAATATAATTTAAATAATTAATCTTCATCAAAAAATTTATAAGCTTATAAAAAGAATCAAAAATTTAAAAATAAAAAATTATTATTTTGTAATATATTTTACTTAGATTTTGAATCATTTTAGGTTTTACAAATATATTTTAATTAATATCTATCTTATTAAATATAGTTTATTAATCTATCTTATGATCAGTATTATAATATCGATCAATAAAATTATTTATATTGAATTTACATGATATTTAATTTTTATGATTATTATAATTAAATATTCGATTAACATTTGAAAAAAAATTAAAAATTATATTATTTTCAATGGTTATAACCTTTAAAATGAGAAAAAATCATAAAAATAATTTTTTCGTTATTTAATCATTTAAATAAAACCTATAAACCACAAAATACCTAAATACGTAAATTACTAACTCCTAAACCCTGATACTACTACACCACACACACATAGCGAAGGACCATAGTACACACGTGCACATATTCTTGTCCATTTTGGTGTAGCATTTAGAGGAGCCAGCAAGTCCTGGAAGCAGCCAGAAGTTTGGGCCATCAGCTTGTTGAGGGCTCCACTAGCAAGCCAGGATGAAAACATTCAGACAATTGACGAGACAAAGCAAATTGGTCGGTAGTAAACCCATGAGTCAGCTAGGAGTGGTTCCCATTAGCCCTATCAGGCAGCATATAGAGCCATCCAACAATCGCCCAATAGTAGTAGCGGGTAATCCATGATTAATTGGAGAGCCGGAAAAATTCGAAGCATCACCAAGCAAGATCAGTAAGCATTTATGTCCAGACCAGCCACACGGGAGCAAAGGAATCAAACTTGTAGTTTATGTTTGTAGTCATATTTGTATTTTGGACTTTGTATGCACCATGTACTTGTAGAGATGGATCATGACATACTCACACACACAATCTTGTCAATTCTCTATGTAGCATGCAATGAGGGCAACTGTACCCATGAGTATCTCTAAGTGGGACCCACTAATGCATTTTGTAAATAGACATTAGGTGATGCTACACTCACAGGAGCAGAAGACCCATCTTTATAGCATTTTGTAAATTTACTTGTATTCGTATGCTTTGAATTATTAGGCATTATGATTTTTTTATGTATTTTATGCATAGAATCATTAAGGTGCATAGGATTTGGTGGACTGGCCTAAATTAGTCAGCTTTTTAGTCTCTTGTAAGTTGTGTGGCCTAAATGATAAATAAAGTGTGTATTTTCCAAAAAAAACAAAAAAAACCATAAACCCTAAACATTTAAATCCTAAACCTTAAACCATAAACTATAACCCTAATCCATAAACTCTAAATCCTAAATCTCATGTTTTGCACATTTATAATCAAATGACTAAGTGTAAAATTTAAATTGAAATTCACAACTTTTAGGAATGTCACAAATTTATCTTTTTGTATATGTAACACAAAGTCATAACTCAAGTGGTGAGTTATGGATTAAGTCTCTTTCTTGCTTTAGATTATTGTAGCATTATCAATGGCCATGATAATTATATTTTGTCTCTAGAATACAAAATCATATCGATGAGAATATGCCATAACTTGTGTCTCTCTGTTGAACATATTGTAAAGGCACTATGAATGATCATGAATACTTATTTAATCACTATAATACTGGGTCACAGTATTGGATATGACCATAGCTTGTGCATTTTATCTTTATATTGCAAAGTCATTGCACAAGGAATGAATGTAACTTTGGGGATTCCTCAAGAGCAAAAGTCATGACCCTAGAAATAGTTAAAGCTCGAATACTACTCTTTATAACTTTTTATAGCTAAAATTCTTGGGATTGGAAATATCACTATCGCCTTTTCCTTTGATCTGTGACCTCAAGTGTCAATATGCAAGACTAATATTTTGAGCAATGATTAAAACATTTTATACATTTGAATATGATTCATTTACTCCTTTTTGGGTATTGTGAGCTTGTATACATAACTCATTTAATATAAAAAGAAAGAAATGATACTTTTCATATCCATGAAGGATATAAAAAAATGGCTTCGACATGCCAATAAAATAATTTTTTGATTCTTGATTGAAAGAGAGCCCATACTTCTTGCCATGCTCAAATTGCCCAGGGGCTAGTTTGTTCTAATAGGCTACAAGGTGGTTATTTTTTTAGAGGTGAACTATGTTTTAAAAAAATTGCTTCGTGTGTGTGCATGAGAAATATTTTAGAATTAATTATAATAATCAATATAAATAGCATCCTCAAAAACTAGCTATTTCAACACATAGGAGTACAACTTTGGTTTAGTCTGTTAGCGTACATGAGTCAAATTACCTTTGAAAGCCCAGTGATTCAACATCAAATATGATGAGACATAATAGAGATAAAGTAAAAGCTCCTATTATTTTGGTTAAAGCTTTAGCAATCATTCTAGAGTTGAAAGAGGAACAAAATAAATTATTTTAATTATTCATTATAATTTTAATTTTTATTTTAATTTTTTATCAGTTTATTTTTATAGAAATATTAATTACAAAATAAATTATTAGTTAGACAGATCTAATTTAAATTAAACCAGTATATCCTAAATAATAAAGAATAAATCTCATTTTTTTTAATTTTAATTTTAAATATTCAAATTTAATTATTTATTTGTTTATTTTTATATATATATTAATTACAAAATAAATTATGACTTACACAAATATAATTTAGATAAATTATTTTTCATCAAAATAATATAGATAAACTTTTTAAAATAAAAAAAAATTTCAAAACAAAAAATTATTATATAGTAATATATTTTGCTTTGCTTCAGAATCATTTTAGGTTTTGTAATTATATTATAATTGATATCTATCTTATTAATAATAGATTATTAATTTATTTTTAATCATTTTAAAATATTTATCAATAAAATAGTTTATATTAAATTTATATGATATATAAATATAATGATTATTATAACTAAATATTGAATTCACTTTTGAAAAAAATTTAAAAATTATTATATTTTCTAAGGTATAACCTTTGAATATATCAAAAAAAATAAAAATAAAATTTTTGTTTTTTTTTATTTTTTAATTAAAACCTATAAACTACTAAATGCATACACAGTTAAATAAGTAAACTCATAGACCACGTAATGCCTAAATACAGTAACCATTAAACCTGATATATAATACATAATAAATAATAAATCTAATTTTTATTTCTATTTATTATAATTTTAAATATTCATTTTAATTATTTATTAGTTTATTTTTATAGAAATATTTATTACAAATTAAATTATGAGTACGACTAAATAATTTAAATAATTTATTTTTAATGAATAATATATATACGCATATAAAAGAAATAAAAAATTTAAATTAAAATTCTTATTAGTAATATTTTACTTTAATTTTGAATCAATTTGGGTTTTGTAAATATTTTTTAATTAATATCTATCTTATTTAATAGTTTATTAATTAATTTTGATCATTATTATAATATCTATCAATAAAATTATTTATATTGAATTTATATGATATATAATTATTAATATTATTATAACTAAAAATATTATATTACATTTAAAAAATTTAAATTATCTATATTTTCAAAGGTTATAACCTATGAAAATGAGAAAAAATTATATAATTTTTTTATTATTTTATTTTAAATAAAACCTATAAACCACTAAATCATAAAACTTAAATCGCTAAATTTTCAAAAGCACAAAATACTTAAATATTAAACCATTAACTGGTATACTTTAATAATAAATCATTAAATCTCATT
>JAREIK010003144.1:0-16020 GCA_029783825.1 Sapria himalayana | reverse complement strand
TTGAAAAAAAATTTAAAAATTATTATATTTTAAAGGTTATAACCTTCAAAATGATAAAAAATCACAAGTATAATTTTTTTATTATTTTAATATTTAAATAAAACTTATAAACCACTTAATGCCTAATCATTTAAATATCTAGACTCCTTAACTCCAAAACCCCCTAAATACTTAAACCATTAAACCTATATAACCTAAATAATAAATATCATTTTTATTTGTATTCATTATAATTTTAAATATTCAATTATAATTTTTTTTTAGTTTATTTTTATAGAAAAATTAATTACAAGATAAATAATGAGTGAGACATATAATTGAATATATTTTAAATTATGAAAAATAAATATGTTTATAAAAATAAACAAAATTTTAAAAATTTAAAATTTTATTTAGTAATATAATTTACTTTGATTTTGAATTATTTTGGGTTGAGCAAATATATTTTAATTAATATCTATCTTATTAATATTAGTTTATTAATTTTTTTTTCGATCAATATAATGATATATATTAATAAATTTTTTTATATTAAATTTACATCAAATATAATTTTTAAGATTATTATAACTATGTTTTGCATTAATATTTTAGAAAGATTAAAAAATTATTATATTTTAAAAGGTAATAACCTTTGAAAATCACTAAAATTCATAAAAATAAATTTTTTGTTATTTCATTGATTAAATAAAACCTATAAACACCTAAATGTGCAAACATATAATTCAATAAACTCCTTAACTCCAAAACCACAAAAAACATAAACCATTAAATAAGTATACCCTAAATAATAAAAAATAAATATTTTTTTATTAGTATTCATTATAATTTCTAATATTCATTAATTATTTATCAATTTATTTTTATAGAAACATTAATTACAAAATAAATTATTAGTGAGACAGATATAATTTAAATAATTTATTTTTTATCAAAAAAATTTATATGCTTATGAAATCAGGTAAAATTTGTAAAATAAAAAATTATTATTTAGTAATATATCTTATTATGATTTTGAATCATTTTAGATTCTACATTATATTTTAATTTATATCATTCTTATTAATACTAGTTTATTAATTTATTTATAGATCATTATTATAATATCTATTAATAAAATTATTTATATTTAGTTTACATTATATATAATTATTAAGATTATTATAACTAAATAGTATATTCACATTTAAAAAAATTTAAAATTATTTTATTTTCAAAGGTTACAAACTTCAAAAATTAAAAAAATTCTAAAAATTAAATTTTTTGTTTTTTAATTCTTTAGATAATAACTATAAATCACTAAAGGTCTAAACACTTAAATAACTAAACTCCTAAACCCAAAAACACCTAAATACTTAAACCATTAAACCGGTATATCTTGAAAAATAATTAATAAATATCAATTTTATTTGTATTCATTATAATTTTAAATAATTATTTTAATTATTTATTAGTTTATTATTATAGAATTATAAATAACAAAATAAATTATGAGTAAGTCAAATTAATTTAAATAATTTATTTATAATAAAAAATATATAAAGTTATAAAAAAAGCAAAACATTAAAAAAATTATTATTAAGTAATATATTTTACTTTGATTTTGAATAAATTTAGAATTTGCAAATATATTTTAAATAATATCTATCTTATTAATAATAGTTTATTAAATTTTTTTTGATCATTATTATAATATCTAGCATTGTAATTATTTATATTGAATTTAAATGACGTAAAATTATTAAGATTATTATAACTAAATATTATATTTACATTTTAAAAAAATTTAAAAATTATTATATTTTCAAAAGTTATAACCTTCAAAAATTAAAAAAATAATAATAAAAATAAATTTTTTGTTATATCATTGTTTAAATAAAACTTATAGACCAGTAAATGTCTAAACACTTAAGCCTCTAAACTCCTAAACAAAAAAGCCCCTAAATACTTAAACCTTTAAACTCGTAAACCTTAAATATAATTTAAAGAATCTATAAAAATATAAATTACAAAATAAATTATGAGTATACAAATATAATTTAAATAATTTATTTAAAAAAAAAGAAATATAAGCTTATAAAAAGAACCAAAAACTAAAAAAAGAATTTTTATTTAGTAATAAATTTTACTTGGATTTTGAATATTTTTAAGTTTTGCAATTATATTTTAATTTATATCTATCATATTAATAATAGCAAATTAATTTATTTTTTGATAATTGATATCTTATGTATCAATAAAATTGTTTAATTTTAGTTTATATTATATATTACTATAATGATAATTATTACTAACTATTGTTTTCACATTTTTAAATAAGCTTTAAAATATTATATTTTCTAAGAGTATAACCTTTGAAATGTGAAAAAATATCAAAAAAATATTTTTTGTTATTTCATTGTTTAAATAAAAACTATAAACCACTAAATGCCCAAAAACATAAATCGCTAAAGTCATAAACGAAAATACCTTTAAATACTTAAAATATTAAACTGGCACACATTAATAATAATTCATAAATCTCATTTAAATTTTTATTCAGTATAATTTTAAATTTTTATTTTAATTATTTATCAGTTTATTTTTATAGAAATATTAATTACAAAATAAATTATTAGTGAGACAGATCTAATTTAAATTAGACTGGTATACCCAAAATAATAATGAATAAATCTCAATATATTTTTTTTCATTATAATTTTAAATATTCATTTTAATTATTTATTTGTTTATTTTTATATAAATATTAATTAAAAAATAAATTATGAGTTAGACAAATATAATTTATATAAATTAATTTTCATCAAAAAAATATGGATAAACTTTTTAAAAGAATAAAAAAATTCAAAATAAAAAATTATTATATAGTAATGTAATTTGATTTCTTCTGAATCATTTTGCGATTTTTTATTATATTTTAATTGATATCTATCTTATTAATAATATATTATTTATTTATTTTTTGATCATTATTTGAATATTTATCAATAAAATTGTTTATATTGAATTTATATGATATATAAATATAATGATTATTATAACTAAATATTTAATTCACTTTTGAAAAAAATTTAAAAATTATTATATTTTCACAGGTTATAACCTTTGAAAATATCAAAAAATAATAAAAATAAATATTTTGTTATTTTAATTCTTAAATAAAACCTATAAACCACTAAATGCATACACAGTTAAATCAGTAAACTTCTAAGGCCCGTAATGCCTAAATACATAAACCATTAAACCACTATATGCTACTTAATAATTAAAAAATCTAATTTTTATTTCAATTTATTATTATTTTAAATATTCATTTTAATTATTTATAAGTTTATTTAATAGAAATATTTATTACAAAATAAATTATGAGTGAAAGAAATATAATTTAAATAATTTATTTTTAATCAAAAAAAAAATATATGCTTATAAAAGAAGTTAAAATTTAAAAATTAAAAATTATTATCCAAGAATATTTTTTACTTTAATTTCGAATCAATTTGGGTTATGTAAATATTTTTTAATTAATATTAATCTTATTATTAATAGTTTATTAATTTAATTTTTGATGATTATTATAATATCTTGCAATAAAATTGTTTATTTTGAATTTATATGATATATAATTATTAAAATTATTATAACTAAATATTGTATTCACTATTTCAAAAATTTTAAATATTATTATATTTTCAAAGGTTATAACCTATGAAAATGTCAAAAAATTACAAAATTTTTTTGTTATTTTATTGTTTAAATAAAACCTATAAACTACTAAATGCCCAAAAACATAAATTGCTAAACTCCTAAACGACAAAACTTCTAAATACTTAAACTATTAAACTGGTATACATTTATAATAAATCTTAAATCTCATTTTAATTTTTATTCAATATAATTTAAAATTTTTATTTTAAATATTTATCAGTTATTTTTATAGAAATATTAATTACAAAATAAATTATTAGTGAGCCAGATCTAATTTAAATTAAACCGGTATCGCTAAATAATAAATAATAAATAATAAATCTCATTTTTTTATTATAATTTTAAATATTCATTTTAATTATTTAATTATTTATATATATATAAATATTAATTCCAAAATAAATTATGAGTTTGACAAATATAATTTATATAAATTATTTTTCATCAAAACAATATCGATAAACATATTAAAAGAAAAAAAAATTCAAAAACAAAAAATTATTATATAGTAATATATTTTTCTTTGCTTCTGAATCATTTTATGTTTTGTAATTATATTTTAATTAATACCTATCTTATTATTAATGGATTATTAATTTATTTTTTGATTATTATTAGAATATTTATCAATAAAATTGCTTATATTGAATTTATATAATATATAAATATAATGATTAGCATAACTAAATATTGTATTCACATTTGAAAAAAATTTAAAAATTATAATATTTTCAAAGGTTATAACCTTTGAAAATATCAAAAAATAATAAAAATAAATTTTTTGTTATTTTATTTTTTAAATAAAACCTATAAACCACTAAATGCTATGGGTGCTCATTGGACTGGACGGGATGGGGATTACAAATCTCCAATCCCTTCCCACAGTTCAGAGATTTTTTTTGAAGATCCAAACACATCCCATAGGTTGAAAATATCAGGATGGGATGGGATGGAGATCCGGGATTTTGGGTAGGAAAAAATGGTTCCGGGACAGAATGGAGTTCGTCATTTTTTTCAATTTATTTTCTTCAAACCGGCCAAGTTAGTTCATGTCGAAACCTTTTGTTGTACAATTTATCATTCCTTAGTTATGTATCTTTCCACTCAAATTGGGCCAATTTCTTTTTGTCAAATAGGCTGAATACCGCAAACGAGTCCCATTACCTTGTCAAAAGCTTTGATGTGCAGAAAAAGATAGAAATGTTAAATAGAACGGGACCGAGTTGTGTGCTTAATTTGGTTCTTTGTTTTTTCACAAGTTAGCTTTGTTCAGCCGAGTGAAAGTTAACCATAATAGCAATACTACATTTTTTAAACAATTACTTAAAATATTAAGGAATAGCTAAAGATGATCACAAACATTGATAGCAGCAATTACTACTTAAGTAATTGCTAAAATTAGGCACCTTAATATCCAAGATAAAAAATCCAAACCCAATTAATTATCTCTTCTACAACTCCTCCCTTTTCTTCCTCCACTATAGAAGGACAACCAAAGATGACAATGTGTTAATAATGTAGACATAAATTTCTAAGATTAAAGCGTAATATAAAAACAAAATATTACCTTATAAAATTTAATACATCCATTGCAAATTTTGTTGGCCAACTATAGTTGGAAGAATATTTGGATCTTGTGACCCCTCTGAAAATTGTAATTGAACCATATTTTTATTAAATTGAATGAATGAAATAAGTAAAAGTGAAATTAAAATTTACAAGATTTGTATACTAACCTGATTCATTATCATCAAGGTCTTGAAGTAATTCTTCAATTTCAATAGGTTTGTTTGAGCTTCTCAACCAATCTTGTAGACATATGAGAACTTCATCTGAAATAGGTGTTAAAGAACTCCTAAATTTAACTATAGTTCCTCCCCAATGCTAAATGTAGATTCGTAGGCCATAGTAGATGCTTGGATAGCAAATACATCCCTTGCTAAATTTGCCATAGAAGGATACCTAATCTCATTTACCTTCCACCAGTTTAGAAAATCAAAATCAATTCTATTTTTTTCAAGTTTGTCCTCCAAGTACCTATCCAACTCTTCCAAAGCTGCAACTTCTTGTTCTTTCTCCAATTCAACAAAAAAAATCATCACATAAGTATCACTACCATCAAAGAAATCATCATTTTTCTTCAACACGGTAGAAGAGAAATCATTTTCTTTTAATTCATCTTCATTTAAATCTTTATAATCATACATCATTTCATTTAAAGCATTTATAACCTTTTTAACCAAATTTTTAGCCAATTCCTCTTTATAATGCTAAGTGTACTTAACCTTGAGATATTTGAGCTTATATCTAGGATCTAACACTACTGCTACAAAAAGCATAATATTTGATGACTGAAGAGAACCCCAATATTTGTTGAATGTATGCCTCATTTTCAAACCCATTTCAGACACAATTGTATCTCTACTATTTTCACAAAGCTCAATTTTTTTCAAAATTCGAATAATCTCAGAAAAATAAACACTAGAGGTAGAATATTATGAGCCAGAAAATTAACAAGTTACATCATAAAAAGTTTTCAAGAAATGGGCCAAAATTTTGGTGTTTGTTCAGTCTCTCTTAGTTGGAACGTTTGTCTTTGTCCTCCAACTTATCAAATTCTTTTTGATATTTTATATCAGTTTGTAGCATCAAATAAGTTGAATTCCATATTGTAGGACAATCTAATTACAATGAAGATCCATATGTCAAGTTTGCTTCTTCAACACATAACTTAAGCATATCTAATCTTTTAGGACTGCTCCTCACATATTTCACCACACCTCTAATTTTTTGAATAGCACCCTCAACTACTGCAATGCCATCTCTGACAATTAAGTTTAGGATATGAGCACAATATCTCATATGAAAATGCTCGCCTCTCAAAGGTACAACACTTTTCTTACCAAACCTTTTTTTCAATTATTAAACTGCAACATCATTATTTTATGCATTGTCAATAGTAATGCACATCAACTTTCTCAAACCCCATTCTTTCATGTAAAACTTAATAGAATTTCTAATATTAACTCCAGAATGACTTTTAATTATTCAAATGTTTAAAAGACTTTTATGCATATTCTATTAAGAATCAATGAAATGAACAGTCAAACATATATAAGACAAATTTTGAATGCTAGTGCAAGTGTCGGTAGTCAATGAAACTCTACAACAATGAGATGATATGCTATCAAATAATTTCTTCTTTTCCTTCACAAACAAAGAAAAACAATCCCTCAATATAGAGTGCCTAGATGGAATTTTAAATTGAGGCACACTAACTTCTCAAAACTCCTTAAACTCATCCCTCTCAACAAAACAAAAGGCAATTCATTTTTAATGATCATTTTCACCAAAGCCTCCCTAACTAGTTGTTGATCAAATTGCCAACAAGTTAATTTGTTATCCTCTGAACTAGTACCTTTAGTGAAACTCAACAAAGATTGTGACTCGTATTTACCTTTGTGAGCTTCTATTAATTCATTTGTGTGTGGAAATTTCCTACAAGTCTCTCACAAGTATTTCCATAAACCCGAAGTACCTTGATCACTTTTTGCCAAATATTCTTTCCTACACCATATACAAGCTGCCCTACCAGTTTCATTTTTCTCTGAATCAACTAATATCTCATAAGTTTCCCAAACATCAGACTTATACTTTTTATGAGCTTGAGGTTCAGATGTACCTTGACTTTCTTTTACAATTGGAATTGAAGAACCTGCTGTAACAATACGAGGGTTCGTGAAAGGATGATGATTGGATTTACCAGTAATTTGATGATTTGAATTGTGATCATCTTCAATTTATTGTATTTTTCGTTTACCTGTGGATTGTGCCATCTGCATTGAAATTAATTAATATGAATTGTTAAACATAAATATATATAAATATTTTAAACAAGCAAGCTTTACAAAACTGACTGTAACATAATCAGCCCTCTCATTCGGCCCAACCACAACACCATAACCAATACTCAACAAAATTGATTGAGACAAATAATAATAATAATTAATCACTCAATTCTCGTTAGAAAAAAAACCAAAAGACTGGTCGCATCTGAGACACGGTGGAGGCAACCAGAAGTGTGATGGACAAGGGCTGGACCTAACTGAACACGGCTGGAAAGGCATGAGGTGGCCTAGAACTCATCGTAACAGCAATAGGTGCGTCAGAATTGGATTGGCAGTAGCAGAATTGGATTGGTAGTAGCAGAATTGGTGGCATCTTCATGTTATATATATATATATATATATATTTCTGGTTCTAGTATCGGATTTTTAGGACGGGATGGATATTGCTTAAGATCCAGAACCATCCCAAAAGAAAAAATATGTGACAGAATGTGACGGGAATAGTCAAAGTCAACGGATTTTTCTCAGTCCTGATTCTTTCGGGAGAAGACTTCGGGTTGGGTCGTGAATCTCCGAGTCCCGTTATTTGCCCTATTAAATGCATATAAAGTTAAATCAATAAACTCTTAAATCCCGTAATGCCTAAATACATAAACCATTAATACGCTAAATACTACTTAATAATTAATGAATCTATTTTTTATTACTATTTATTATATTTTTAAATATTTATTTAAATTATTTATTAGTGTATTTATTTAGGAATATTTATTACAAAATTAATTATCAGTGAGACAAATATAATTTAAATAATATATTATTTATCTAATAAAAATATACGCTTATAAAAGAAGTATAAATTTTAAAATTAAAAATTATTATCAAGTAATATAAGTTACTTTAATTTTGAATCAATTTGGGTTTTGTAAATATTTTTTAATTAATATCTATCTTAATATTAATAGTTTATAAATTTAATTTTTGATCATTATTATAATATCTATCAATAAAATTATTTATATTAAATTTATATGATATATAATTATTAATATTATTATAACAAAATATTGTATTAAAATTTCAAAAAATTGTAAATATTATTTATTTTCAAAGGTTATAACCTATGAAAATGATAAAAAATTATAGAAATTTTTTTTGTTATATTATTTTTTAAAATAAAATCCATAAACCACTAAAAGCCTAAAAACATAAATCGCTAAACTCCTAACGACAAAACCAATAAATACTTAAATCATTAAACTAGTATACATTAATAATAAATCATAAATCTCATTTTATATTTTATTCAGTATAATTTGAAATTTTTATTTTAATTATTTATCAATTTATTTTATAGAAATATTAATTACAAAATAAATTATTAGTGAGACAGATCTAATTTAAATTAAACCGGTATCCCTAAATAATAAATAATAAATCTTATTTTTTTTCATTATAATTTTAAATATTCATTTAATTATTTATTTGTTTATTTATATATAAATATTAATTACAAAATAAATTGAGTTAGACAAAAATAATTTATATAGATTATTTTTCAGCAAAAACTTATAGATAAACTTTTAAAAATAAAAAAAAATTCAAAACAAAAAATTATTATATAGTAATATATTTTGTTTTTCTTCTGAATCATTTTAGGTTTTGTAATTATATTTTAATTGATATCTATCTTTTATAATAGATTATTAATTTATTTTTTGATCATTATTAGAATATTTATCAATAAAATTGTTTATATTGAATTTACATGTTATATAATTATAAAGATTATTATAACTAAATATTATATTTACATTTGAAAATAATTTAAAAATTATTATATTTTTAAATGTTATCATCTTTGAAAATCAGATAAAATCACAAAAATAAATTTTTTGTTATTTTATTGTTTATATAAAACCTATAAATTACTAAATCCCTAAACGCTTAAATCCTTAAACATTTAAACCATCTTTAAATGTTTAAGAATTTATAAATAATATATAAATATCTATCAATAAATAATAGTTTATTAATTTATTTTTTGATCATTATTATATTTATATTTATATTTAGTTTATTAATATCTATCAATGAAATTGTTTATTTTTAATTTGCATTATATATAATTATTAAGTTTATTATAACTAAATATTGTTTTCACATTTTAAAAAAATTTAAAATTATTATATTAATAAAGGTTATAACCTTCAAAATTGATAAAAAATTTTAAAAATAAATTTTTGTTATTTCATTATTTAAATAAAACATATAAACTACTAAATGCTTAAACACTTAAATCACTAAACTCCTAAACTACTAAATACTTAAACCATTAAACCGGTATACCCTAAATAATTAATCATAAATCTCATTTTTATTTGTATTCATTATAATTTTAAAATTCATTTTAATTAATTATTAGTTTTTTTTATAGAAATATTAATTACAAAATAAAATTATGAATAAGACAAATATAATTTAAATAATTTATCTTCATCAAAAAAATGTATAAGCTTATAAAAAGAATTAAAAATTTAAAAATAAAAAATTATTATTAAGTAATATGTTTTACTTTGATTTTGAATCATTTTAGGTTTTCCAAATATATTTTAATTAATATCTATCTGATTAATAATAGTTTATTAATTTATTTTATGATCAATATTATAATATTAATCAATAAAATTATTTATATTGAATTTACGTGATATTTAATTTTTATGATTATTATAATTAAATATTGTATTAACATTTGAAAAAAAAATTAAAAATTATAATATTTTCATAGGTTATAACCATGAAAATGAGAAAAAATCATAAAAATAATTTTTTTGTTATTTAATTATTTAAATAAAACCTATAAACCACAAAATAACTAAATACTTAAATTACTAAACTTTTAAACCCTGATACTGCTGCACCACACACACATAGTGATGGACCACAATACACACGTGTACATATTCGTGTCCATTTTGGTGTAGCATTTAGAGGGGCTAGAAAGTCTTGGAAGCAGGCAGAAGTATGGGCCACCACCTTGTAGAGGGCCCCACTATCAAGTCGGGATGATAACATTGATACAACTGAAGAGATCGAGCAAAGTGGTCGGGAGTAAACCCAGGAGTAGCTAGAAGTGGGTCCCACTAGCCCTATCAGGCAGCATAGAGGGCCACCCAATCATCGCCCAACAGGAGTTGCGGATAATCCATGATTAATTGGAGAGCCGGCAAAATCCGAAGCATCACCAAGCATGGCCAGTAAGTAATGGAGTCCAGACCAACCACACGGGAGCGAAAGATTCAAACTTGTAGTTTATGTTTGTAGTCTTATTTGTATTCTGGACTTTGTATGCAATATGTACTTGTAGAGACAGATCATGACATACTCAAACACACAATCTTGTCTGTTCTCTATGTAGCATGCATGGGGGCAACAGGAACCATGAGTATCTCTAAGTGGGGCCCACTAATGCATTTTGTAAATACACATTAGTCGATGCTACACTCCCGGGAGCAGAAGACCCATCTTTATAGCATTTTGTAATTTTACTTGTATTCTAGATTGGTTGTACGCGTAGATAATTAGACTATGAGATGAACCTCATCACACATCCACACCGATGCATTCATATTTTTTGATATTTTGTCAGTGCAACATACAGCCAATTCTTGGAGCTCGAGGAGGAAGCATTCTAACCCAAGAGATACTCTTTTGAGGATCATTGGATCAAAAGAATGTGGAATTCAGTTGTTAGAATGGATTGACAAAGTGTCGTAGATATGTACTTGTGGATTTATGGGTTTTCAGTTTTACATGTATTCTTTTGCAAAGCAATGACATAGGCAAATGCTTGATGCTGCATGTCACCCACATGCACAATCTTATATTTGCATAGTTTTAATATGGTACATCATTCAGGTTCCTCCAAAAGGCTTGGACAAATCCGAATGGAAAGGATGCAGTGCCAATAATGACTTAATGCCACATCTGAAGTCCTAGAATACCAAGTGATTTTAGTTTTATTCGTACGCTTTGAATTATTAGGCATTATATTTTTTTATGTATTTTATGCATAGAATCATTAAGGTCCATAGGATTTGGTGGGCTGACTTAAATTAGTCAGTTTTTTAGTCTCTCGTAAGTTGTGTGCCTAAATTATAAATAAAGTGTCTATTTTCAAAAGAAAACATAAAAAAACCATAAACCCTAAACTTTAAATCCTAAATCTTGAACCATAAACTATAACATTAATCCATAAACCATAAATCCTAAATCTCATGTTAAATTTAAATTGAAAGTCACAACTTTTAGGAATTTCACACATTTATCTTTTTGTATATGTAACACAAAGTCATGACTCAAGGGGTGAGTTATGGATTTAGCCACTTTCTTGCTTTAGAATATTGTAGCATTAGCAATGGTCATGATTGTATATTTTGTCTTAGAACACAAAATCATATCGATGAGAATATGACATAACTTGTGTCTCTCTGTTGAACATATTGTTATGGCACTAAGAATGATCATGAATACATATTTAATCACTATAATACTGGGTCACAGTATTGGATATGACCATAGCTTGTGTATTTTTTCTTTATATTGCAAAGTCATTGCACTAGGAATGATTGTAACTTTGGACATTCCTCGAGAGCAAAAGTCATGACCCTATAAATAGTTAAAGCTCGAGTACTACTCTTTATAACTTTCTATAGCTAAAATTCTTGGGATTGGAAATATCACTATGGCTTTTCCCTTTCATTTGTGACCTCAAGTGTCAATATGCAAAACGAATATTTTGAGCAATGATTAAAACCTTTTATACATTTGAATATGATTCATTTACACCTTTTTGGGTATTGTGATCTTGTATACATAACTCATTTAATATAAAAAGAAAGAAATGATACTTTTCATATCCATGAGGATATAAAAAAAGGCTTAGACTTGCCAATAAAATAAATTTTTTGATTCTTGATTGAAAGAGAGCCCATACTTCTTGCCCTGCTCAACCTGCCCAGGGGCTAGTTTGTTCTAATAGGCTACAAGGTTGTTTTATTTTTAGAGGTGAATTATGTTTTAAAAAAATTGCTTTGAGTGTGTGCATGAGATATATTTTAAAAGAAATTACAATAATCAATATAAATAGCATCCTCAACAACTAGCTATTTCAACACATAGGGGTACAACTTTGGTTTAGTCTATTAGCGTACATGAGTCAAATTACCTTTTATAGCCCAGTGATTCAACATCAAATATGATGAGACATAATAGAGATAAAGTAAAAGCTCCTATTATTATGGTTAGAGCTTTAGCAATCATTCTAGAGTTGAGAGGGAACAAAATAAATTATTTTAATTATTCAGTATAATTTTAATTTTTATTTTAATTTTTTATCAGCTTATTTTTATTGAAATATTAATTACAAAATATATTATTAGTGAGACAGATCTAATTTAAATTAAATCGGTATATCCTAAATAATAAAGAATAAATCTCATTTTTTTTTCATTTTTATTTTAAATATTCAAATTTAATTATTTATTTGTTTATTTTTATATAAATATTAATTACAAAATAAATTATGAGTTGCACAAATATAATTTATATAAATTATTTTTCATCAAAATAATATAGATAAACTTTATAAAAGAAAAAAAAAATCAAAACAAAAAATTATTATATTGCAATATATTTTGCTTTGCTTCTGAATCATTTTAGGTTTTGTAATTATATTATAATTGATATCTATCTTATTAATAATAGATTATTAATTTATTTTTGATCATTATTAGAATATTGATCATTAAAATTTGTTATATTGAATTTATATGATATATAAATATAATGATTATTATAACTAAATATTGTATTCACCTTTGAAAAAGATTTAAAAATTATTATATTTTCAAAGGTTATAACCTTAAAAAATGAGAAAAAAATAATAAAAATAAATTTTTTGTTATTTCATTTTTTAAATAAAACTTATAGACCATTAAAAGCTTACATACTTAAATCAGTAAGCTAATAATTCCTGAAACCCCTACATACATAAACCTTTTAACAGCTATATACTACTTAATAAATAATAAATCTCATTTTTATTTCTATTTATTATAATTTTAAATATTCATTTTAATTATTTATAGTTTAATTTTATAGAAAAATTAATTACAAAATAAATTTAGAGTGAGACAAATATTATTTAAATAATAAATTTTAATAAAAAAATATAAGCTTATAAAAAGAAGGAATATTTTAAAAATTAAATTTTATTATTTAGTAATATATTTTCATTTGATTTTGAATCATTTTATGTTATGTAAATATATTTTAATTAATATTTATATTATTAATAATAGTTTATTATTTTAATTTTTGATCATTATTATAATATCTATCATTAAAATTATTTATATTGAATTTATATGATATATAATTAGTAAAATTAATATAAGTATACATTGTATTCACATTTCAACAAATTTTAAAAATTATTTTATTTTCATAGATTATAAACTTTGAAAATCAGAAAAAATTAAAAAAAGAATTTTAAATTTTTATTATATAAATAAAACCTATAAACCACTAAATGCATAAAAACATAAATTGCTAAACACCTAAACATCAAAACATCTAAATAATCAAACCATTAAACTGGAATACCATATATAATAATTCATAAATCTCATTTTAATTGGTATTCATTATAATTTTAAATATTCATTTTAATTATTTATTAGTTTATTTTAAAGAAATATCAATAACAGAATAAATCTCAATTTTATTTGTATTCATTATAATTTTAAATATTCATTTTAATTATTTATTAGTTTATTATTATAGAATTATAAATTACAAAATAAATTATGAGTAACACTAAAATAATTTAAATAATTTATTTTTTTAAAAAAATATAAACTTATCAAAAAAGTAAAACATTAAAAAAATTATTATTTAGTAATATATTTTACTTTGATTTTGAATAAATTTAGATTTTGCAAATATATTTTAAATAATATCTATCTTATTAATAATAGTTTATTAAATTATTTTGATCATTATTATAATATCTAGCAATGTAATTATTTATATTGAATTTAAATGACTTAAAATTATTAATATTATAACTTAATATTATATTTACATTTGAAAAAATTTTAAAAATTATTATATTTTCAAATGTTATAACCTTTAAAAATGTGAAAAAATATCAAAAATAATTTTTTTGTGATATTATTGTTTAAATAAAAACTATAAACCACTAAATGCCTAAAAACATAAATCATTAAACTTCTACATGACAAAACCTCTAAATACTTAAACCATTAAACTGGTATACTTTAATAATAATTCATAAATCTCATTTTAATTTTTATTTAGTATAATTTCAAATTTTTATTTTAAATATTTAACAGTTTATTTTTTTAGAAATATTAATTACAAAATAAATTATTAGTAAGACAGATATAATTTAAATTAAATCAGGTATACCCTAAATAATAAAGAATAAATATCATTTGTTTCATTATAATTTTAAAAATTTATTTTAATATTTATTTGTTTATTTTTATATAAATATTAATTACAAAATAAATTATGAGTTAGACAAATATAATTTATATAAATTATTTTTCATCAAAAAAAATAGATAAACTTTTAAAAAGAAAAAAAATTTCAAAACAAAAAATTATTATATAGTAATATATTTTGCTTTGCTTCTGAATCATTTTTGGTTTTGTAATTATATTTTAATTGATATCTATCTATTAATAATAGATTATTATTTTATTTTTTGATAATTATTAGAATATCTATCAATAAAATTATTTATATTGAATTTATATAAATTTAAATAATATGATTATTATAACTAAATATTTAATTCACTTTTGAAAAAAAATTAAAAATTATTATATTTTCAAAGGTTATAACCTTTGAAAATATCATAAAATAGTAAAACTAAATTTTTTATTATTTTATTTTTTTAATATAAAACCGATAAACCACTAAATGCCTACACAATTAAATCAGTAAACTTTTAAACCACGTAATACCTAAATACATAAACCATTAAACCGCTATTTAATACATATTAATTAAAAAATCTAATTTTTATTTCTATTTATTTTAATTATAAATATTCATTTTAATTTTTTATAGTTTAATTATTTAGAAAAATTAATTACAAAAAAAATTTTGAGTGAGACAAATATTATTTAAATAATTTATTTTTAATCAATAAAAATTATAAGCTTATAAAAAGAAGAAAATATTTGATAATTTAATATTATTATTTAGTAATATATTTTGATTTGATTTTGAATCATTTTGTGTTATGTAAATATATTTTAATAAATATTTATATAATTAATAATAGTTTATTAATTTAATTTTTTATCATTATTATTCTATTTATCATTAAAATTATTTTATATTGAACTTATATGAATATTAATTAGTA
>JAREIK010003143.1:89043-197690 GCA_029783825.1 Sapria himalayana | reverse complement strand
AAAATTTAAAAAATTATTATATTTTCAAAGGTTTTAACCTTTAATAATATAAAAAAATAATAAAAATAAATATTTTGTTATTTTAATTTTTAAATAAAACCTATAAACCAATAAATGCATACACAGTTAAATCAGTTAAATCAGTAAATATTTTATTTCAATTTATTATAATTTTAAATATTCATTTTAATTATTTATTAGTTTATTTTTATATAAATTTATATTACAAAATAAATTATGTGTGCGAAAAATATAATTTAAATAATTTATTTCTAATAAAAAATATATATATACTCTTATAAAAGAAGTAAAAATTTAAAAATAAAAAATGATCATCCAATAATATTTTTTACTTTTATTTTGAATCAATTTGGGTTTTGTAAATATTTTTTAATTAATATGTATCTTATTATTAATAGTTTATTAATTTTATTTTTGATTATTAGTATAATATCTATCAATAAAATTGTTTATATTGAATTTATATGATATATAATTATTAAAATTATTATAACTAAATATTATATTCACATTTCAAAAAATTTTAAATATTATTATATTTTCAAAGGTTATAACCTATGAAAATGAAAAAAAATTACAAATTTTTTTTTGTTATTATATTGTTTAAATAAAACCTATAAACCACTAATGCCTAAAAACATGAATCGCTAAACACCTATACGACAAAACCTCTAAATACTTAAACTATTAAATTGGTATACATTAATAATAAATCATAAATCTCATTTTAATTTTTATTCAGTTTAATTTTAAATTTTTATTATAAAATAAATTATTAGTGAGATAGATATAATTTAAATTAAACTGGTATACCCTAAATAATAAATAATAAATCTCATTTTTTTTCATTATAATTTTAAATATTCATTTTAATTATTTATTCGTCTATTTTTATATAAATAATAATTAAAAATAAATTATGAGTTAGACAAATATAATTTATGTAAATTATTTTTAATCAAAAAAATATAGATAAACGTTTTAAAATAAAAAAAAATTACAAAACAAAAAATTATTATATAGTAATAATATATTTTGGTTTGCTTATGAATCATTTTATGTTTTGTAATTATATTTTAATTGATATCTATCTTATTAATTATAGATTATTAATTTATTTTTTGATCATTATTAGAATATTAATCACTAAAATTGTTTATATTGAATCTATATGATATATAAATATAATGATTATTATAACTAAATATTGAATTTGCTTTTAAAAAAAATTTAAAAATTATTATATTTTCAAATGTTATAACCTTTGAAAATATCAAAAAATAATAAAAATAAATTTTTTGTTATTCTATTTTTTTAAATAAAATTTATAAACCACTAAATGCATACACAATTAAATCTGTATACTTTTAAACCCTTTAATACCTAAATACATAAACCATTAAACCTCTATATAATATAGAATAATTAATAAATGTAATTTTTATTTCTATTTATTATAATTTTAAATATTCATTTTATTATTTATTAGTTTATTTTTATCGAAATATTTATTACAAAATAAATTATCAGTAAGATAAATACAATTTAAATAATTTATTTTTAATCAAAAATAATATATACGCTTATAAAAGAAGTAAAATATAAAAATTAAAAATTATTATTCAGAAATATATTTTACTTTAATTTTGAATCAATTTGGGTTTTGTAAATATTTTTTAATTAATATCTATCTTATTAATAATAGTTTATTAATTAAATTTTTGATCATTATTATAATAAATATTAATAAAATTGTTTATCTTGAATTTATATGATGTATGATTATTAATAATATTATAAATAAATCTTGTATTCACATTTCAGAAAATTTTAAATCTCAAAACCATTAAACTGGTATACATTAATAATAAATTATAAATCTCATTTTAATTTTTATCCAGTAAATTTAAAATTTTTATTTTAATTATTTATCAGTGTATTTTTATAGAAATATTAATTACAAAATAAATTATTAGTGAGACGGATATAATTTAAATAATTTGTATTTCATCAAAAAAAAATATAAGCTTATAAAAATAGCCACAATTTTAAAAACAAAAATGTATTATTTAGTAATATATTTTATTTTGATTTTGTATCATTTTAGATTTTGTATTTATATTTTAATTTATATCATTCTTTTTAAAAATAGTTTATTAATTATTTATTGATCATTATTATAATATCTATTAATAAAATTATTTATATTGAGTTTACATTATATATAATTATCAAGATTATTATAACTAGATATTATATTCACATTTTAAAAAAATAAAAAATTATTATATTTTCAAAGGTTATAACCTTCAAAAATTAAAAAAAAAACAAAGAATTAAATTTTTTGTTTTTTCATTCTTTAAATAAAAACTATAAATCACTCAAGGCATGAACACTTAAATTACTAAGCCCCAAAACACCTAAATACCTAAACCATTAAAACTGTATATTCTTTAGATTTTGTTATTTCATTGTTTAAATAAAGCCTATAAACTACTAAATGCCTAAATACTTAAATGAATAACTTCTAAATCATGAAAACCCTAAATAGATAATTTTTTTAATAAGATATATCCTAAATAATAAACAAAAATATCATTTTTATTTTTTTCATTATAATTTTAAATATTCATTTTAATTAATTATTTGTTTATTTTTATATAAATATTAATTACAAAAAAAATTATGAGTTAGACAATTATAATTTATATAAATTATTTTTAATCAAAAAAATATAGATAAACTTTTAAAAAAAAAAAAATAAAAACAAAAAATTATTATATAATAATATAATTTGCTTTGCTTCTGAATCATTAATGGTTTTCTAATTATATTTTAATTGATATCTATCTTATTAATAATAGATTATTAAATTATTTTTTGATCATTATTAAAATATTTATCAATAAAATTATTTATATTGAATTTTAATGATATTTAAATATAATGATTATTATAACTAAATATTGAATTCTCTTTTGAAAAATATTTTAAAATTATTATTTTTCAAAGTTTATAACCTTTGAAAATGTGAAAAAATAAAAAAAAATATTTTTTTTTGATATTCATTATTTAAATAAAACCTATAAACCACTAAATTCCTAAACACTTAATTCAATAACTCCTAAATCTCTAAAACCCTAAATAATAAATAATAATCCTTTTTAACCGGTAACCCTAAATAATAAATAATAAATCGCAAAATTATTTTTTTCATTATAATTTTAAATATACATTTTAATTATTTATTTGTTTATTTTTATATAAATATTAATTACAAAATAAATTATGAGTTAGACAAATATAATTTATATAAATTATTTTTCATCGAAAAATATAGATAAACTTATAAAAAAAATAAAAAATTTAAATACTAAAATTTATTATATGGTAATATATCGCTCTCCTTCTGAATCATTTTAGATTTTGTAATTATATTTTAATTGATATCTATCTTATTAATAATTGTTTATTAATTTATTTTTTGATGATTATTAGAATATTTATCAATAAAATTGTTTATATTGAATTTATATGATATATAAATATAATGATTATTATAACTAAATATTGAATTCACTTTTGAAAAAAATTTTAAAATTATAATATTTCCAAAGGTTATAACCTTTGGAAATATGAAAAAATAATAAAAAAAATTTTTTGTTATTTTATTTTTTAAATAAAACTTATAAACCTCTAAATGCATACACAGTTATATCAGTAAACTTTTATACCACGTAATGCCTAAATACATAAACAATTATACCGCTATATACTACTTAATAATTAATAAATTGAATTTTTATTTCATTTTATTATTATTTTAAATATTCATTTTAAATATTTATTAGTTTATTTTTATATAATTTTTATTACAAAATAAATTATGAGTGCGCCACATATAATTTAAATAATTTTGTTTTAATCAAAAAATATATTACGCTTTTAAAATAAGTATAAAATAACTATTATTAAAAATTAAAAATTATTATCAACTAATATATTTTAATTTAATTTTGAATTAATTTGGGTTTTATAAATATTTTTTAATTAATATCTATCTTATTATAAATAGTTTATTAATTTAATTTTTGATCATTATTATAATATCTATCAATAAAATTGTTTATATTTATTTTATATGATATAGAATTATTAAAATTATTATAACTAAATATTGTATTCAAATTTCAAAAAATTTTAAATATTATTATATTTTCAAATGTTATAACATTTGAAAATGACAAAAAATTACAATTTTTTTTTGTTATTTTATTATTTAAATAAAACCTATAAATCACTAAATGCCTGAAAACATAAATCACAAACTTTTAAACGACAAAACCTCAAAATACTTAAACGATTAAACTGGTATACATTAATAATAAATTATAAATATCATTTTAATTTTTATTCAGTATAATTTTAAATATTTATTTTAATTATTTATTAGTTTATTTTTATAGAAATATTAATTACAAAATAAATTATTAGTGAGACAGATATAATTTAAATTAAACTAGTATACCCTAAATAATAAAGAATAAATCTCATTTTTTTTCATTATAATTTTAAATATTCATTTTAAATATTTATTTGTTTATTTCTATATAAATATAAATTAAAAAATAAATTATGAGTTAGACAAATATAATTTATATAAATTATTTTTCATCAAAAAAATATGGATAAACTTTTTAAAAGAAAAAAAAAATTTAAACAACAAATTATAATATAGTAATATATTTTGATTTCTTCTGAATCATTTTAGGTTTTTTTATTATATTTTAATTGATATCTATCTTATTAATAATAGATTATTAATTTATTTTTTGATCATTATTAGAATAATTATCAATAATATTATTTATATTGAATATATATGATATATAAATATAATGATTATTATAACTAAATATTGAATTCACATTTGAAAAAAATTTAAAAATTATTATATTTTCAAAGGTTATAATCTTAAAAAATGAGAAAAAATAATAAAAATAAATTTTTAGTTATTTTATTTTTTAATAAAACCTATAGACCATTAAATGCTTACTTACTTTAATTAGTATGCTCATAAACCCCGAAACCCCTAAATACATAAAGATTTTAACTTATATATACTACTTAATAATTAATAAATCTCATTTTTATTTTTATTTATTATAATTTTTAATATTCATTTTAATTATTTATAGTTTAATTTTTTCCAAAAATTAATTACTAAATAAATTTCGAGTTAGACAGATATTATTTAAATAATTTATTTTTAATCATAAAAAATATAATCTTATAAAAAGAAAAAAAAATTTAAAAATTAAATATTATTATTTAGTAATATATTTTGATTTGATTTTGAATCATTTCGTGTTATGTAAATATATTTTAATTAATATTTATATTATTAATAATAGTTTATTATTTTAATTTTTGATCATTATTATAATATATATCATTAAAATTGTTTATATTGAATTTATATGATATATAATTAGTATTATTATTATAATTATACATAGTATTCACATTTCAAAAAATTTTAAAAAATATTCTATTTTTAAAGGTTATAACTAAAATTGATAATCTCCGAAACAACAAAACTCCTAAATAATCAAACCATTAACCGGGATACCACATATAATAAATCATAAATCTCATTTTAATTTCTTTTTATTATAATTTTAAATATTCAGATTAATTATTTATTAGTTTATTTTTTATAGAAATATTAAATACAAAATAAATAATGAGCGAGACAACTATAATTTTAATAATTTATTTTTAATCAAAAAAAATATAAGCTAATAAAAAGAAGTAAAAATTTAAAAACAAAAAATTATTATTTAGTAATATATTTTACTTTTGATTTTGAATTATTATATATATGTTTTGCAATTATATTTAAATTGATATCAATCTTATTACGAATAGTTTATTAATTCATTATTTGATCAATTTTATAATATCTAACAATAAAATTACTTATATTGAATTTAAATGTCTTATACTTATTAAGATTATTATAACTAAATATTATATTTACATTTCAAAAAAATTTAAAAATTATTATAATTTCAAAGGTTATAACCTTCAAAATGATAAAAAATCACAAAAATAATTTTTTATTATTTTATTATTTAAATAAAACTTATAAACCACTAAATGCCTAAACATTTAAATCTCTAGACATATAAACCCCAAAACCCCCTAAATACTTAAACCATTAAACCTATATAACCTTAATAATAAATAATAAATCTCATTTTTATTTGTATTCATTATTATTTTAAATATTCATTTTAATTAATTTTTAGTTTATTTTTATAGAAATATTAATTACAAAATAAATAATGAGTGAGACAGATATAATTTAAATAAATTATTTTTTATGAAAAAAAATATAAGCTTATAAAAATAAACAAAATTTCAAAAATTTAAAATTTTATTTAGTAATATAATTTACTTTGATTTTAAATTATTTTGGGTTCTGCAAATATATTTTAATTAATATCTGTCTTATTAATAATAGTTTATTAATTTATTTTTTGATCATCAAAATAATATATATTAATAAAATTTTTTATATTGAATTTACATCAAATATAATTATTAAGGTTATTATAACTAAATATTGTATTCATATGTTAGAACTATTAAAAAATTATTATATTTTCAAAGGTTATAACCTTTGAAAATAACGAAAATTCATAAAAATAATTTTTTTGTTATTTCATTGATTAAATAGAACACATAAATCAATAAATAAAACCTAAATGTGTATACATATAAATCAATAAACTCATTAACCCTAAAACCACAATATACTTAAACCATTAAAAAGGTATACCCCAAATAATAAATCATAAATCTTATTTTTATTAGTATTCATTATAATTTTATATGTACATTTTAATTATTTATTAGTTTATTTTTATAGAAATATAAATAAAAAAATTAATTAATAGTTAGACAAATATAATTTAAATAATTTATTTTTGATCAAAAAATATATAAGCTTATAAATGGATACAAAAATTTAAAAATTTAAAATTAATATTTAGTAAAATATTTCACTTTGATTGTGAATCATTTTAAGTTTGTAAATTTATTTTAAACAATATTTATCTTATTAATAATTGTTTATTAATTTTTTGTATGATTATTATTATAATATATATCTGTATAATTTTTTATATTGAATTTAAATGATATATAATTATTAAGATTATCATAATTAAATATAGTATTCACATTTAAAAAAAATTTAAAAATTGTTATAGTTACATAGTTTATATTAAATTTTTTGTTATTTTATTTTTTAAATAAAACCTATAAACCACTAAATGCTAGGGGTGCTCATGGGACAGGATGGGATGGGGATTACAAATCTCCAGTCCCTTCCCACAGTTTGGAGATTTTTTTTATGATCCACCCCTGTCCCATAGGTTGAAAATATCGGGATGGGACAGAACAGAGATCGGAGATTTTGGGTAGGAGAAAACGGTTCCGGGAGGGAATGGCGTTCAGACATTTTTTTCAATTTATTTTCTTCAAACCGGCCAAGTTAGTTCATGTCGAAACCTTTTGTTGTACCATTTATCATTCCTTAGTTATGTATCTTTCAAACTCAAATTGGGCCAATTTTGATTTGTCAAATAGGCTGAATACCACAAACGAGTTCAATTACCTTGTCAAAAGCTTTGATGTAAAGAAAAGTATAGAAATGTTAAATAGAACGGGACCGAGTTGTTTGCTTAATTTGGTTCTTTGTTTTTTCACAAGTTGGTTTGTTCAGCCGAGTGAAAATTAAACATGATAGCAATACTACATTTTTTAAACAATTACTTAAAATATTAAGGAATAGCTAAAGATGACCATAAACATTGGTAGCATCAATTACTACTTAAGCAATTGCTAAAATTAGGCAGCTTAATATAACAAAAAAAATACAACTAATAACAACCATGATAATAATCATTTCAAAGGTCCAACCTAGAACAGCAATGAAAATCAAAACCCAATTAATTATCTCTTCTTAACAACTCCTCCCTCTTCTTCCTCCAATGTAGAAGGACAACCAAAGATGAATATGTGTTAAACATGTTGACATAAATTTCTAAGATGAAAGAGTAATAAAAAAAAATTGTACCTTTTAAAATTTAATACACCCATTCCTAATTTAGTTGGCCATCTATAGTTGGAAGAATATTGGATTTTGAGACCCCTCTGAAAATTGTTATTGAACAATATTTTTATTAAATTGAATGAATAAAATAAGTAAAAGTGAAATTAAAATTTACAAGATTTGTATACTAACCTGATTCATTATCATCGTGGTCTTGAACTAATTCTTCAATTTCAATAGGTTATTTTGAGCTTCTCAACCAATCTTGTAGACATATGAGAACTTCAGCGGTAATAGGTGTTAAAGAACTCCTAAATTTATCTAATGTTCTACCCCCAGTGCTAATTGTAGATTCGTAGGCCACAGTAGATGCTTGGATTGCAAATACATCCCTTGCTACATTTTCCAAAGAAGTATATCTAACCTCATTGACCTTCCACCAGTTTAGAAGATCAAAATCAATTCTATTTTTTTCAAGTTTTTCCTCCAAGTACCTATCCAACTCTTCCAAAGCTACAACTTGTGTTCTTTCTCCAATTCAAAAAAAAATCATCAACATAAGTATCACTACCATCAAACAAATCATCATTTTTCTTCAACACAGTAGAAGAGAAATCATCTTCTTTTGATTCATCTTCATTTAAATCTTTATAATCATCCATCATCTTATTTAAAGCAATTATAACCTTTTTCACCAAAATTTAAGCCAATTCCTCTCCATAATGCTAAGTGTACTTAACCTTAAGATATTTGAGCTTATATCTAGGATCCAACACTACTGCTACAAAAAGCATAATATTTGTTGACTGAAGAGAACCCCAATATTTGTTGAATTAATGCATCATTTTCATCCCCATTTCAGACACAATTGTATCTCTACTATTTTCACAAAGCTCAATTTTTTTAAAAAATTCAAATAATCTCAGAAAAATAAACACTAGAGGTAGAATATTATTAGCCAGAAAATTTACAAGTTACCTGATAAAAAGTTTTCATAAAACGAGCAAAAATTTTGGCATTTGTTAAGTCTCTCTCAGTTGGAACATTTGAACCAAACTCCTTCAAAAACCTTTTGTCTTTGTCCTCCAACTTATCAATGTCTTTTTGATATTTTAAATCAGTTTGTAGCATCAAATAAGTTGAATTCCATTTTGTAGGAGAATCTAATTGCAATGAAGATCCATATGTCAAGTTTTCTTCTTCAACACATAACTTAAACATATCTAATCTTTTAGGACTGCTCCTAACATATTTCACCACACCTTTAATTTTTTGAATAGCACACTCAACTAATGCAATGCCATCTCTGATAATTATGTTTAGGATATGAGCACAACATCTCATATGAAAATGCTCGCCTCTCAAAGGTACAACACTTTTCTTCACAAGCCTATTTTTCAATTGTTCAACTACAATATCATTATTTGATGCATTGTCAACAGTAATGCACATCAACTCTCTCAATCCCCATTCAATTATGAAAAACTCAATACCCTTTCTAATATTAACTCCAGAATGACTTTTAATTACATAAAAGTTCAAAACCCATTTATGCATATTCCATTGAGAATCAATAAAATGAACAATCAAACATATATAAGACAAATTTTGAATGCTAGTCCAAGTGTCAGTAGTCAATGAAACTCTATAACAATGAGATGATATGCTATCAAATAATTTCTTCTTTTCCTTCACAAACAAAGGAAAACAATCCCTCAATATAGAGTGCCTAGATAGAAAATTAAGGCACACTAACTTCACAAAACTTCTTAAACTCATCCCTCTCAACAAAACAAAAAGGCAATTCATCTTTTATGATCATTTTCACCAAAGCCTCCCTAACTAGTTGTTGATCAAATTGCCAACAAATTAATTTGTTATCCTCTAAACTAGTACATTTAGTGAAACTCAACAAAGATTGTCACTTGTCTTTACCTTTGTGAGCTTCTATTAATTCTTTTTTTTGGGTGGAAATTTTTTAATAGTCTCTCTCAAGTATTTCCAAAAATGTGAAGTACATTGATCACTTTTTGCCAACTATTCTTTCCTACACCATATACAAGCTGCCCTACTAGTTTCATTTCCCTCTGAGTCATCTAATATCTCATAAGTTTCCCAAATAGCAGACTTATACTTTTTATGAGCTTGATGTTCAGATGTTCCTTGACTTTCTTTTACAATTGCAATTGAAGAACCTACCGTAACAATAGGAGGGTTTGTGAAAGAATGATGATTGGATTTAGCAGTACTTTGATCATTTGAGATGCGATCATCTTCAATTTATTGTATTTTTCATTTACCGCTGGATTGTGCCATATGCATTGCCATTAATTAATATGATATGTTAAGCATAAATACATATAAATATTTCAAACAAGCAAGCTCTACAAAACTGACTGTAACACATTCAGCACACTTATTCGGCCCAACCACAACACAACAACTAATACTCAATGAAACTGACTGAGACACATAATAATAATAATAATTAATCACACAATTCTCGTCAGAAAAACAAACCAAAAGGCTGGTGGTATCTTAGACACGGTGGAAGCAACCAGAAGTGGGACGGACAAGGGCTGGACCTAACTAAACACGGCTGGAATAGCGTGAGGTGGCCTGGAACTCGTCGGAACATCAATAGGTGTGTCGGAATTGGATGGGTAGTAGCTGAATTGGTGGCATCTTCATGTTATATATATATATATATATATATATATATATATATTATTTATTTATTTATTCTTGGTTATAATATAGGTTTTTTAGGATGGGATGGTATTTGGGATGGATATTACTTAAAATCTGGAATCGTCCCTAAAGAAAAATATGTGAAAGAACGGGACGGGAAAAGTCAAAGTCAACGGATTTTCTCAGTCCCGATTCTTTCGGGACAAGACTACTCGTCGGGTCGCGAATCTTCGAGACCCGTGAGCAGCCCTACTAAATGCATATAAAGATAAATCAGTAAACTCATAAACCCCGTAATGCCTAAATACATAAACCATTAAACCACTAAATACTACTTAATAATTCATACATCTATTTTTTATTGATATTTATTATATTTTTAAATATTCATTTTAATTATTTATTAGTGTATTTATTTAGAAATATTTATTACAAATTAAATTATGAGTGTGACAAATATAATTTAAATAATATTTTATTTATATAATAAAAATATACGCTTATAAAAGAAGTATAAATTTAAAAATTAAAAATTATTATCAAGTAATATAAGTTACTTTAATTTTGAATCAATTTGGGTATTGTAAATATTTTTTAATTAATATCTATCTTAATATTAATAGTTTATAAATTTAATTTTTGATCATTATTATAATATCTATGAATAAAATAATTTATATTAAATTTATATGATATATAATTATTAATATTATTATAACAAAATATTGTATTAAAATTTCAAAAAATTTTAAATATTTTTATATTTTGAAATGTTATAACCTATGAAAATGATAAAAAATTATAGAAAATTTTTTTATTTTATTTTTTTAAATAAAACCTATAAACCACTAAAAGCCTAAAAACATAAATCGCTAAACTCCTAACGACAAAATCTCTAAATACTTAAATCATTAAACTGGTATACATTAATAATAAATAATAAATCTCATCTTAATTTTTATTCAGTATAATTTTAAATTTTTATTTTAATTATTTATCTATTTATTTTATAGAAATATTAATTACAAAATAAATTATTTATGAGACATATCTAATTTAAATTAAACTAGTATCCCTAAATAATAAAAAATAAATATCATTTTTTTCATTATAATTTTAAATATTCATTTTAATTATATATTTGTTTATTTATATATAAATATTAATTTCAAAATAAATTAAGTCAGACAAATATAATTTATATATATTATTTTTAATCAGAAAATTATAGATAAACTTTTTAAAAGATAAAAAAATTCAAAACAAAAAATTATTATATAGTAATATATTTTGCTTTGCTTCTAAATCATTTTAGGTTTTGTAATTATATATTAATTGATATCAATCTTATTATTAATAGATTATTAAGTTATTTTTTCATCATTATTAGAATATTTATCAATAAAAATTTTATATTGAATTTATATGATATATAAATATAATGATAATTATAACTAAATATTGTATTCACTTTTGAAAAAAAAAATTAAAATTATTATATTTTCAAAGGTTATAACCTTTGAAAATGTGAAAAAATAAAAAAAAAAATTTTTTTGTTATTCTTTTGTTTAAATAAAAGCTATACACCACTAAATGCCTAAGCAAAAAAATTACTAAGCTACAAAATCCTGATACCCCTTTATAGATAATCCTTTTAATCGGTATACCCTAAATAATAATTAAAAAATTTCATTAATATATTTTTTCATCATAATTTAAAAAATTCATTTTGATTGTTTAGTTTTTTATTTTTATATATGTATTAATTATAAAATAAATTATGTGTTAAGAATATAATTTATAAAAATTATTTTTAATCAAAAAATTCATAAGCTTATAAAAAGAATAAAAATTTAAAAACAAATAATTTTTAAATAGTATTATATTTTGGTTTGATTTTGAATCATTTTAGGTTTTGATATTATATTTTAAGTAATATCAATCTTATTCATAATAGATTTTTAATTTATTTTTTGATAATTATTAGAATATCTATCACTAAAATTGTTTATATTGAATTTATATAATATATAATTTTTATGATTATTATTAATAAATATTGTATTCTCTTTTGAAAAAAATTTAAAAATTATTATATTTTCAAAGGTTATAACTTAAAAAATGAGAAAAAATAATAAAAATAAATTTTTAGTAATTTTATTTTTTTAAATAAAACCTATAGACCATTAAATGCTTACTTACTTAAATTAGTAAGGGCATAAACCCTGGAACCCCTAAATACATAAACATTTTAACATCTATATACTATTTAATAAATAATAAATCTCATTTTAATTTCTATTTATTATTATTTTAAATATTCTTTTTAATTATTTATAGTTTAATTATTTAGAAAAATTAATTACAAAATAAATTACGAGTAATAAAAATATTATTTAAATAATTTATTTTTAATCAAAAAAAATATAAGCTTATAAAAAGAAGGACAAATATAAAAATTAAATATTATTATTTAGTAATATATTTTGATTTGATTTTGATGCATTTTGTGTTATGTAAATATATTTTAATTAATATCTATATTATTAATTATAGTTTATTAATTTAATTTTTAATCATTATTATAATATCTATCATTAAAATTGTTTATATTGAATTTATATGATATATAATTAGTAAGATTAATATAATTATAAATAGTATTCAAATTTCAAAAAATTTTAAAAATTATTTTATTTTTAAAGGTAACCTTTGAAAATAATAAAAAATCTAATAAAAAATTTTTAAATTATATTATATAAAAAAATCTATAAACCACTAAATACCTAAAAACATAAATTGATAAACACCTAAATGACAAAACTCATAAATAATCAAACTATTAAACTAGTGTACCACATATAATAAATCATAAATCTCATTTTAATTTGTATTCATTATAATTTTTAAATATTCATTTTAATTATTTATTAGTTTATTTTTTATATAAATATTAATTACAATATAAATAATGAGCAAGACAACTATAATTTCAATAATTTATTTTTAATGAAAAAAATATAAGCTTATAAAAATAAGTAAAAATTTAAAAACAAAAAATTATTTTTTAGTAATATATTTTACTTTGATTTTGAATCATTATATATAGGTTTTGCAATTATATTTTAATTGATATCAATCTTATTAAAAATAGTTTATTAATTTATTATTTGATAAATTTTATAATATCTAACAATAAAATTACTTATATTGAATTTAAATGTCTTATAATTATTATGTTTATTATAACTAAATATAAATTTACATTTGAAAAAAATTTAAAAATTATTATATTTTCAAAGGTTATAACCTTCAAAAATGATAAAAAATCACAAAAATACTTTTTTTATTATTTTTTATTTAAATAAAACTTATAAACCACTAAATGCCTAAACATTTAAATCTCTAGACTCCTAAATCCCAAAACCTCCTAAATACTTAAACCAATAAACCTGAATAACCTAAATAATAAATAATAAATCTTATTTTTATTTGTATTCTTTATAATTTTATATATTCATTTTAATTATTTTTTAGTTTATTTTTATAGAAATATTAATTACAAAATAAATAATGAGTGAACATATATAATTTAAATAAATTATTTTTTATGAAAATAAATATAAGCTCATAAAAATAAACAAAATTTCAAAAATTTAAAATTTATTTAGTAATTTAATTTATTCTTATTTTGAATTATTTTGGGTTCTGCAAATATATTTTAATTAATATCTATCTTATTAATAATAGTTTATTAATTTATTTTTTGATCATCAAAATAATATATATTAATAAATTTTTTTATATTGAATTTACATCAAAGATAATTATTAAGATTATTATAACTAAGTATTGTATTCATATTTTAGAACAATTAAAATATTATTATATTTTCAAAGGTTATAACCTATGAAAATCACGAAAATTCATAAAAATAAATTTTTTGTTATTTCATTGATTAAATAAAACCTATAAACACCTAAATGTGTAAACATATAAATCAATAAACTCATTAACCCCAAAACCACAATAAACTTAAACCATTAAATAGGTATACACTAAATCATAAATCATAAATCTCATTTTTATTAGTATTCATTATAAATTTATATATACATTTTAATTATTTATTAGTTTATTTTTATAGAAATATAAATTAAAAAATAAAGTAATATTGAAACAAATATAATTTAAATAATTTATTTTTCATTAAAAAATATATAAGCTTATAAATGGATACAAAAATTTAAAAAATTAAAATTAATATTTTGTAAAATATTTCACACTGATTTTTAATCATTTTAGGCTTTGTAAATATATTTTAAACAATATTTATCTTATTAATAATTGTTTATTAATCATTTGTATTATTATTATTATAATATATATCAATATAACTGTTTATATTGAATTTACATGATATATAATTATCAAGATTATCATAACTAAATATAGTTTTCAAATTTAAAAAAAATTTAAAATTTTGATAGTTTCAAAGGTTATATCCTTCAAAAATGAGAACAAATAACAAAAAAAAATTTTGTTAATTTATTTTTTAAATAAAACCTATAAACTACTAAATGCCTAAACACTTAAATCACTAAATTCTTAAATCCCAAAACTCCTAAATATATAATCTTTTAAACCTGTATATTTTTTCTTATTAATAATAGTTTTATTTAATATCTATCTTATTAATATACTTTACTTTGATTTTGAATAATTTTAGGTTTTGCAAATAAATATTATTTAATATCTATCTTATTAATAATAGTTTATTAATTTATTTTATTATCATCATTATAATATCTATAAAAAAATTATTTATATTGAATTTACATAATATATAATTATTTAGATTATTATAACAAAATAATATTTTCATATTTTAAAAAAATTTAAAAATTATTATGTTTTCAAAGGTTATAACCTTAGAAAATAAGAAAAAATAAAAAATAAATTTTTATTCTTAGATTTTTTAAATAAAATCTATAAACCACAAAATACCTAAATTCTTAATTACTAAACTCCTAAACCCCGAAGCACAGAAATTCATAAGCATTTAAATTTAGTATACTCTAAATAATAAATCTGATTTTTATTAGTATTCATTATAATTTTAAATATTCGTTTTAATTATTTATCAATTTATTTTTATTGAAATATTAATTACAAAATAAATTATTAGTGAGATGGATATAATTTAAATAATTTATTTTTCATCAAAAAAATATAAGATTATAAAAAGAGGCAAAATTTTTAAAACGAAATATTATAATTTAGTAATTTATTTTAATTTAATTTTGAATAATTTTAGATTTTGCAATTATATTTTAATTTATATCATTCTAATTAATAATAGTTTTTTAATTTATTTATTGATCATTATTATAATATCTATTAATAAAATTATTTATATTTATTTTACATTATATATAATTATCAAGATTATTATAACTAAATAGTATATTCACAATAAAAAAATTAATAATTATTATATTTTCAAAGGTTATAACCTTCAAAAATTAGATAAAATCACCAAAGGCATAAACATTTAAATGACTAAACACCAAAACACCTAAATACTTAAACCATTAGACCTGTATATCCTGAATAGTAAATAATAAATCTGAATTTTATTTGTATTCATTATAAATTTAAATATTTATTTTAATTATTTATTAGTTTATTTTTATAGAATTATAAATTACAAAATAAATTATGAGGAATACAAATATAATTTAAATAATTTACTTTTAATAACAAAAATATAAAGTTATAAAAAAGCAAAATATTAAAAAAAATTATTATTTAGTAATATATACTTTGATTTTGAATAAATTTAGATTTTGCAAATATATTTTAAATAATATATGTCTTATTAATAATAGTTTATTAATTTATTTATTGATCATTATTATAATATCTAGCAATGTGATTATTTATATTGAATTTAAATGACTTATATTTATTAAGATTATTATAACTAAATATTATATTTACATTTTAAAAAAAAATTAAAATTTTTTATATTCTCAAAGGTTATAACCTTCAAAAATTAGAAAAAAAAAATAAAAATAAATTTTTTGTTATATCATTGTTTAAATAAAACTTATAGACCACTAAATGCCTAAACACTTCAATCTATAAACATCTAAACACAAAAGCCCCTAAATACTTAATACTTTAACCTCGTAAACCTTAAATATAATTTAAATAATTTAAATTTTCATCAAAAAAAAATAAAAGCTTATAAAAAGAAGCAAAAACAAAAGAACAAAAATTATTATTTGGTAACAAATTTTACTTTGATTTTGAATAATTTTAGGTTTTGCAATTATATTTTAATTTATATCTATCATATTAATAATAGCATATTAATTTATTTTTTGATAATTGATATCATATCTATCAATAAAATTGTTTATATTTAATTTATATTATATATTATTATAATGATTCTTATTATTAAATATTGTATTCACATTTTTAAAAAAATATAAAATTATAATATTTTCAAAGGTTATAACATTTGAAAATGTGAGAAAATATCAAAAATAATTTTTTTTATTTCATTATTTAAATAAATCCTATAAACTACTAAATGCCTAAACACTTAAGTCAATAACTCCAAAATCTCGAAAACAATAAATAGATAATCCTTTTAAACTGGTATACCCTAAATAATAAATAATAAATCTCAATATTATTTTTTTCATTATAATATAAATTTTCATTTTAATTATTTAATGGTTTATTTTTATTATATTTTAATTACAATATAAATTATGTGTTATACAAACATAATTTATATAAATTAATTTTCATCAAAAATAAATATAAACTTATAAAAAGAAGAAAACAGTTTAAAACAAAAATTTATTATATAGTAATATATTTTGCTTTCATTTTGAATCATTTTAGGTTTTGTAATTATATTTTAATTGATATCTATCTTATTAATAATAGATTATTAATTAATTTTTGATCATTATTATTATATTTATCAATAAAATTATTTATATCGAATTTATATGAAATATAAATATAATGTTTATTATAACTAAATATTCAATTCACTTTTGAAAAAAATTTAAAAATTATTATATTTTCAAAGGTTATAACATTTGAAAATATCAAAAAATTATAAAAATAAATTTTTTGTTTATTTATTTTTTAAATAAAACCTATAACCACTAAATACATACACAGTTAAATCAGTAAACTCCTAAACCTCATAATGCCTAATTACATAAACCATTAAACCGCTATATACTACTTAATAATTAATAAATCTAATTATTATTTCTATTTATTATAATTTTAAATATTTATTTTAATTATTTATTAGTTTATTTCTATAGAAATATTTATTACAAAATAAATTATGAGTGCGAGAAATATAATTTACATAATTTATTTTTAATCAATAAAAGTATTCATGCTTATAAAATAAGCAAAAATTTTAAAATTAAAAATTATTATAACGTAATATATTTTACTTTAATTTTGAATCAATTTGGGTTTTGTAAATATTTTTTAATGAATATCTATCTTATTATTAATAGTTTATTATTTTAATTTTTGATCATTATTATAATATCTATCAATAAAATTATTTATATTGAATTTATATCATATATAATTATTAAAATTATTATAACTAAATATTATATTTATATTTCAAAAAATGTTAAATATTATTATATTTTAAAATGTTATGACCTATGAAAATGAGAAAAAATTATAATTTTTTTTTGTTATTTTATTGTTTAAATAAAACCAATAAACTACTAAATCCCTAAAAACATAAATCGCTAAACTCCTAAATGACAAAACCTATAAATACTTAAACAATTAAACTGGCATACATTAATAATAAATCATAAATTTCATTTTAATTTTTATTCAGTTTAATTTTAAATTTTTATTTTAATTATTTATCAGTTTATTTTTATATAAATATTAATTACAAAATAAATTATTAGCTAGATAGATCTAATTTAAATTAAAATTGTATACCCTAAATAATAAATAATAAATCTCATTTTATTTCATTATAATTTTAAATATTCATTTTAATTATTTATTTGTATATTTTTATATAAATATTAATTACAATATAAATTATGAGTTAAACAAATATAATTTATATAAATTATTTTATATCAAAAAAAAATATAGATATATTTTTAAAAACAAATTTCAAAATAAAAAAATTATTATATAGTAATATATTTTGCTTAGCTTCTGAATCATTTTAATATTTGTAATTATATTTTAAATGATATATATCTTATTAATAATAAATTATTAATTTATTTTTTAATCATTATTGTAATATCTATCAATAAAATTGTTTATATTGAATTTATATGATATATAATTATTATAACTAAATATTGTATTCACTTTTGAAAAAGGTTTGAAAATTTTTATGTTTTCAATGATTATAACCTTTGAACATGTGAAAAAATAAAAAAATTTATTTTTTTTTGTTTTTTCATTGTTTAAATAAAACCTATACACCACTAAATGCCTAATCACTTAAATCACTAAACTACAAAATTTCGATACCCCAATATACATAATCCTTTAAACCGTTATACACTAAATAATAATTAATAAATATCATTTTTATTTGTTTTCATTATAATTTAAAAAAATCATTTTGATTTTTAGTTTTTTATTTGTATATCTGTATTAATTATAAAATAAATTATTAGTTAAAAATATTATTTATAAAAATTATTTTGTATCAAAAAATAGATAAGCTTATAAAAAGAATAAAAATTTAAAAACAAATAATTATGATTTAGTAATATATTTTGCTTTGCTTCTGAATCATTTTAGGTTTTGATATTATATTTTAAGTAATATCAATCTTATTCATAATAGATTTTTAATTTATTTTTTGATAATTATTAGAATATCTATCAATAAAATTGTTTATATTGAATTTATATGATATATAATTAGTATCATTATTATAAATAAATAATGTATTCACTTTTGAAAAAAATTTAAAAATATTTATATTTTCAAAGTTATAAACTTAAAAAATGAGAAAAAATAATAAATATATATTTTTTGTTATTTCATTTTTTAAATAAAACCTATAGATCATTAAATGATTACTTACTTAAATCAGTAAACTCATAAACCCCAAAACCCCTAAATACATAAACCTTTTAATAGCTTTATTCTACTTATTAAATAATAAATCTCATTTATATTTCTATTTATTATAATTTTAAATATTCATTTTAATTATTTAAAGTTTAATTTTTTAGAAAAATTAATTCAAAATAAATTTCGAATGAGATAAATAATATCTAAATAATTTATATTTAATCAAAAAAATATATAATCTTAAAAAAATAAGGAAAAATTTTAAAATTAAATATTATTATTTAGTAATATTTTTGATTTGATTTTGAATCATTTTGTGTTATGTAAATATATTTTAATTAATATTTAGATTTTTAATAATAGTTTGTTAATTAAATTTTTGATCATTATTATAATATCTATCATTAAAATTGGTTATATTTAATTTATATCATATATAATTAGTAAGATTAATATAATTATACATGGTATTCACATTTCAAAAAAATTTAAAAATTATTTTCTTTTCAAAGCTAATAACCTTTGAAAATCAAAAAAAAATCAAAAAATTTTTTTTTTATTATATAAATAAAACCTATAAACTACTAAATGCCTAAAAACATAAATTGCTAAACTTCTAAATGACAAAACCCATAAATAATTTAACCATTAAACTGATATACTATATATAATAAATAATAAATCTCATTTTTATTAGTATTCATTATAATTTTAAACATACATCTTAATTATTTATTAGTTTATTTTTATAGAAATATAAATTAAAATATAAATTATTAGTGAGATAAATATAATTTAAAAAATTTATTTTTAATCAAAAAATAAATAAGCATATAAATGGATACAAAAATTTAAAAATTTAAAAATTTAAAATTAATATTTAGTAATGGTTTATCATAATGAATAAAAATTAAAATGAGATTTATGATTTATTATTAATGTATACCAGTTTAATGGTTTCGACATTTAGGAGTTTAGCGATTTGTGTTTTTAGGCATTTAGTATTTTATATGTTTTATTTAAACAAAAAAATAACAAATAAAAATTTGTAATATTTTCTCATTTTCTAAGGTTATACCATATGAAAATATAATAAAATTTAAGATTTTCTAATATGTGAACACAATATTTAGTTATAATAATATTATTAATTATATATTATATAAATTCAATATAAATAATTTTATTAATAGATATTATAATAATGATCAAAAATTAAATTAATAAATAATTAATAATAAAATAGATATTAATTAAAAAATATTTAGAAAACCCAAATTGATTCAAAATTAAAGTAAAATATATTACTTCATAATAATTTTTAATTTTTAAATTTTACTTCTTTTATAGGCGTATATATCTTTTTTGATTAAAAATAAATTATTTAAATTATATTTGTTGCTCTCAAAATTTATTTTGTAAGAAATATTTCTATAAAAATAAACTAATAAATAATTAAAATGAATATTTAAAATTATAATAAATAGAAAAAAAAATTAGATTTATTAATTATTAAGTATTATATAGCCCTTTAATGGTTTATGTATTTAGGCATTACGGGGTTTAGGAGTTTACTGATTTAACTGTGTATGCATTTAGTGGTTTATAGTTTTTATTAAAAAAAATAAAAAAAAAAATATTTTTATTATTTTTTGATATTTTCATAGGTAACCTTTGAAAAAATTATAAAATTTTATAATTTTTTTCAAAAGTAAATAAATATTTATTTATAATAATCATAATAATTATATATCATATAAATTAAATATAAATAATTTTATTGATAGATATTCTAATAATTATCAAAAAATAAATTAAAAATCTATTATTAATAAGATTGATATTACTTTAAATATAATATCAAAACCGAAAAAGATTCAAAAGCAAAGCAAAATATATTACTTAATAATAATTATTTGTTTTTAAATTTTTATTCTTTTTATAAGCTTATCAATTTGTTGATGAAAAATAATTTTATAAATTATATTTTTAACTCATAATTTATTTTATAATTAATATATTATATAAATAAAAAACTTAACAATCAAAATGAATTTTTTAAATTATAATGAAATCAAATAAACATGAGATTTATTAATTATTATTTAGGGTTTACACGTTTAAAGGATTATCTATATAGGGGTATCGAAATTTTGTAGTTTAGTGATTTAAGTGTTTAGGCATTTAGTGATTTATAAGTTTTATTTAAACAATGAAATAACAAAAAAAATATTTTTTTTTATTTTTTCACATTTTCCAAGGTTATAACTTTGAAAATATAAAAATTTTAATACTTTTTCAAAAGTGAATACAATATTTAGTTATAATAATTATTAAATTTATATATAATATAAATTCTATATAAACATTTTTATTGATAAATATTCTAATAAAGATAGAAAAAAAAATTAATAATCTATTATTAATAAGTTAGATATCAATTAAAATACAAATACAAAACCTAAAATGATTCAGAAATAAAGCAAAATATATTACTATATAATATTTTTTTGTTTTTTTTTCTTCTTTTTTTAAGTTTATCTATATTTTTTTGTTCAAAAATAATTTATATAAATTATATTCGTTTAACTTATAATTTATTTTGTAATTAATATTTATATAATAATAAACAAATAAATAATTAAAATGAAAATTTAAAATTATAATAAAAAAAATAAAATGAGATTTATTATTTAGGATATACATGTTTAAAAAATTTATCTATTTAAAGTTTTCAAGATTTAGGAGTTATTGATTTAAGTATGTAGTCATTTAATGGTTTATATGTTTTATTCAAACAATGAAATAACAAAAAATTTATTTTTGATATTTTTTCAAATTTTCAAAGATTATAACATTTGAAAATATAATAATTTCAAAATTTTTTAAAAATGTGAATACAATATTTAGTAATAATAAATATAATAACTATATATAATATAAACTAAATATAAACAATTTTATTGATAGATATTATATCAATAATCAAAAAATAAATTAATAAACTATTATTAATATGATAGATATAAATTAAAATATAATTAAAAAATCTAAAATGATTCAAACTCAAGGTAAAATTTATTACTAAATAATATTTTTTTTAATTTTTCATCATTTTATAAGCTTATATTTTTTTTTTGTTGAAAAATATATTATTTAAATTATATTTGTCGCTCATAATTTAGTTTGTAATTAATATTTCTATAAATTATTTAAATTATATCTAAGGTTTACGAGTTTAAAGGGTTAGGTATCTAGGGGCTTAGGGGTTTAGGAGCTTAGAGATTTATGTATTTAGGCATTTAATGGTTTATTAGTTTTATTTAAATAATGATATAATAAAAAATTTATTTTTGTTATTTTTCTCATTTTTGAAGGTTATAACCTTTTAAAATATAACAATTTTTAAGTTTTTTTTTATATGTGAATACTGTATTTAGTTATGATAATCTTAATAATTATATATCATGTTAATTCAATATAAACAATTATATTGATAGATATTATATTAATGATCAAAAAATAAATTAATCAACTATTATTAAATAGATAGATGTTTTTTAAAATATATTTGCAAAATGTAAATTTATTTAAAATCAAAGTAAAATATAATACTAAATAATAATTTCTTTGATGTTTTCCTTCTTTTAATAAATATATATTTTATGTTATTAAAAGTAAATTATTAAAATTATATTTTTCTTCCACATAATTTTTTAAAATTTATAATTATATAAAAATAAACTAATATATAATTAAAATATATATTTAAAATTATAATGAATACAAATAAATTTGAGATTTATTATTTATTATTCAGGATATACTAGTTTAATGCTTTAAGTATTTAGGTGTTTGTAGTTTAGTGATTAAAGTGTTTAGGACTTTATTGATTTATAGTTTTTATTTAAAGAATGAAAAAATAAAAAATTAAATTTTTTGATTTTTTAAAATTTTTGAAGGTTATAACTTTTGAAAATTTAATAATTTTTAATTATATTTAAATGTTAATATAATATTTAGTAATAATATTCTTAATAATTATATATAATGTAAGCTCAATATAATTAATTTTATTAATAGATATTATAATAATGATCAATAAAAAAAATAATAAACTATTATTAATAATAATGATATAAATTAAAATATAATTGCAAAAACTAAATATAATGATTCAAAATCAAAGTAAAATATATTACTAAATAATAATTTTTTGTTTTTAAATTGTTTCTTCTTTATATAAGCTTTTTTTTATTAAAAAAAATTATTAAAATTATATTTGTCTCTCTCATTATTTATTTTGTGATTGATATTTCTATAAAAAATAAACTAATAAATAATTAAAATGAATATTTAAAATTATAATGAATACAAATTAAAATGAGATTTATGATTTATTATATATGGTATACCGATTTAATGGTTTGATTATTTTGGGGTTTTTTCGTTTAATAGTTTAGCAATTTATGTTTTTAGGCATTTAGTGGTTTATAGGTTTTATTTATATAATAAAAATTTAAAATTCTTTTTTTGATTTTTTCAGATTTTCAAAGGTTATAATCTTTGAAAATAAAATAAATTTTATAATTTTTTGAAATGTGAAGACAATGTATAATTATATTAATCTTACTAATTATATATCATATAAATTCAATATAAATAATTTTAATGATAGATATTATAATAATGATCAAAAATTAAATTAATAAACTATTATTAATTAATATAAATATTAATTAAAATATATTTACATAACAAAAATTGATTCAAAATCAAATCAAAATATATTACTAAATAATAATATTTAATTTTTAAAATTTTCTTTCTTTTTATAAGCTTATATTTTTTTTATTAAAATAAATTATTTAAATAATATTTGTCTCACTCAAAATTTATTTTGTAATTAATTTTTATAAAAAATTAAACTATAAATAATTAAAATGATTATTTTAAATTATAATAAATAGAAATAAAAATGAGATTATTTATTTTTTTTGAATATAGCTATTAAAAGGTTTATGTATTTAGGGGTTTCAAGATTTATGAGCTTACTGATTTAAGTAAGTAAGCATTTAATGATATATAGGTTTTATTTAAAAAATGATAAAACAAAAAAATTATCGTTATTATTTTTTCTCATTTTTTAAGGTTATAACCTTTGAAAATATAATAATTTTAAAATTTTTTCAAAAGTGAATACAATATTTAGTAATAATAATCATTATATTTATATATCATATAAATTCAATATAACCAATTGTATTGATAAATATTCTAATAATGATCAAAAAATAAATAAATAATCTATTAATAATAAGATAAATATCAATTCAAATATAATTACAAAACCTAAAATAGTTCATAAGCAAAGCAAAATATATTACAATATAATAATTTTTTGTTTTAAATTTTTTTATTATAAAAAGTTTATCTATATTATTTGATTAAAAATAATTTACATAAATTATATTTGTGTAACTCATAATTTATTTTGTAATTAATATTTATATAAAAATAAACAAATAAAAAATAAAATGAATATTTAAAATTATAAATAAAAAAAATGAGACTTATTAATTATTATTTAGGGTATACCAGTTTAATTTTATTTACATATTTCACACTAATAATTTATTTTGTAATTAATATTTCTATTATAATAATCTGATAAATAATTAAAATAAAATTTTAAATTATACTGAATAAAAAATGAAATGTGATTTATGATTTATTATTAATGTATACTAGTTTAATGGTTTAGTATTTTGATGTTTTCTCATTTGATTATTTAGCGATTTATGTTTTTAGGCATTTAGTGGTTTATAGGTTTTATTTAAACAATAAAATAATGAAAAAAATTTTACAATTTTTTCTCATTTTCATAGGTTATAACATTTAAAAATATAATAATATTTAAAATTTTTTTAAATGTAAATATAATATTTTAGTTATAATAATATTAATAACTATATAACATATAAATATAATATAAACAATTTTATTGATAGATATTATAATAATGATCAAAAATTAAATTAATAATCTATTAATAAAAAGATTGATATTAATTAACAACTATTTACAAAACACAAATTGATTCAAAATTAAAGTAAAATATATTACGGCATAATAATTTTAAATTTTTTAATTTTTAAATTTTTACTTTTTTTATATTAGTATTTATATTCTTTCATTAAAAATATATTATTTAAATTATATTTGTCACACTCATAATTTATTTTGCAATAAATATTTCTATATAAATAAACTAATAAATAATTAAAATGAAAATTTATAATTATAATAAATAAAAATAAAAATTACATTTATTATTTATTATGTATTATATATCGGTTTAATGGTTACTGTATTTAGGCATTCGGGGTCTAGAAGTTTACTTATTTAACTGTGTATGCATTTATTAGTTTATAGGTTTTATTTAAAAAAAACAAAAAATTTATTTTTATTATTTTTTGAGTTTTTCAAAGGTTATAACCTTAGAAAATATAATAATTTTTAAATTTTTTTCAAAAGTGAATTCAATATTTAATTATAATAATCATTATATTTATATATCATATAAATTCAAAATAAACTATTTTATTGATAATTATTCTAATAATGATCAATAAATAAATTAATATAATAATTTTTTGTTTTAAAATTTTTTTTTCTTTAAAAAAGTTTATCTATATTATTTTGATGAAAAATAATTTATATAAATTATATTTGTGTAACTCATAATTTATTTTGAAATTAATTTTTATATAAAAATAAACAAATAAATAATTAAATTTGAATATTTAAAATTAAAATGAAAATAAAAATGAGATTTTTTCTTTATTATTTAGGATATACCAGTTTAATTTAAATTAGACATGTCTCACTAATAATTTATTTTGTAATTAATATTTCTATAAAAATAAACTGATAAATAATTAAAATAAAAATTAAAATTATACTGAATAATTAAAATAATTTATTTTGTTCGTCTCTCAACTCTAGAATGATTGCTAAAACTCTAACAAAATTAATAGGAGCTTTTACTTTATCTCTATTATGTCTCATCATATTTGATGTTGAATTACTAGGCTATCAAAAGTAATTTGACTCATGTACGCTAACAGAGTAAACCAAAGTTGTACCCCTACGTGTTGAAATACCTAGTTGTTGAGGATGCTATTTATATTGATTATTGTAATTTCTTCTAAAATATATCGCATGCACAAACTCGAAGCAATTTTTTTAAAACATAGTTCACCTCTAAAAAAATAACCACCTTGTAGCCTATTAGAACAAATTAGCCCTAGGGTAGTTTGAGCAGGGCAAGAAGTATGGGCTCTCTTTCAATCAAGAATCAAAAAATTTATTTTATTGGCAAGTCTAATCCTTTTTTTTTATATCATCTTGGATATGAAAAGTATCATTTCTTCGTTTTTATATTAAATTAGTTATGTATGCAAGCTCACAATACCCAAAAAGGTGTAAATGAATCATATTCAAATTTATAAAAGGTTTTAATCAATGATAAAAATTCTAGTCTTGCATATTGACACTTGAGGTCACAAATCAAAGGAAAAAGCCATAGTGATATTTCCAATCCCAAGAATTTTAGATATAGAAAGTTATAAAGAGTAGTACTCGAGCTTTAACTATTTCTAGGGTCATGACTTTTGCTCTTGAGGAATGTCCAAAGTTACCATCATTCCTAGTGCAATGACTTAGCAATATAAAGATAAAATGCACAAGCTATGGTCATATCCAATACTGTGACCCAGTATTATAGTGATTAAATATGTATTCATGATCATTCTTAGTGTCATAACAATATGTTCAACAGAGAGACACAATTTATGGCATATTCTCATCGATATGATTTTGTGTTCAAGAGACAATATATACAATCATGACCATTGCTAATGCTACAATAATCTAAAGCAAGAAAGAGACTAAATCCATAACTCACCCGTTTAGTCATGACTTTGTGTTACATATACAAAAAGATAAATCTGTGACATTCTTAAAAGTTGTGAATTTCAATTTAAATTTATCACTTAGTCATTTGATTATAAAAGTGCAAAACATGAGATTTAGGATTTAGGGTTTATGGACTAGGGTTATAGTTTATGGTTTAAGGTTTAGGATTTAATGTTTAGGGTTTATGGTTTTTTTTTTGTTTTTTTTGGAAAAAACACACTTTATTTATCATTTAGGCACACAACTTACAAGAGACTAAAAATCTGACTAATTTAGCCCAGCCCACCTAATCCTATGCACCTTAATGATTCTATGCATAAAATACATAAAAAAACATAATGCTTAATAATTCCAAGCATACGAATACAACTAAAATCACCTGGCATTTCTGGACTTCAGAGTTGGCTTTGAGTCATTATGCTCACTGCGTCCTTTCCATTCAGATTTGTCCAAGCCTTTTGGAGGAACCTGAATGATGCACCATATTAAAACTATGCAAATATAAAATTGTGAATGTATGTGACATGCAGCATCAAGCATTTGCCTATGGCATTCCTATGCAATGGAATACATGTAAATCTGAATACTTATAAATCCACAAGTCCATATCTATGAAACTTTGTAAATTCATTCTCACCTCTGAATTCCACATTCTTTTGCTCCAATGATCCTCAAATGAGTATCTCTTGGGTTAGAATGCTTCCTCCACGAGCTCCAAGAAGTGGCTGTATGTTGCACCGACAAAATATCAAAAAATATGCATGCATCGGTGTGCATGTGTGATGAGTTCCATTTCATAGTCTAATTATCTACACGTACAACCAAGCTAGAATGCAAGTAGAATTACAAAATGCTATAAAGATGGGTCTTCTGCTCACGGGAGTGAAGCATCGCCAAATGTGTATTTACAAAATGCATAGTGGGCCCCACTTAGAGATACTCATGGGTCTAGTTGCCCTCATTGCATGCTACATTGAGAACAGACAAGATTGTGTGTGTGAGTATGTCATGATTCGTCTCTACAAGTACATTGTGGATACAAAGTCCATAATACAAATAAGACTACAAACATAAACTACAAATTTGAATCTTTCGATCCCGTGTGACTGGTCAGGACTCCATTACTTACTGGCCCTGCTTGGTGATGATTCGGATTTTGCCGGCTCTCCAATTAATCATGAATTATCCGCTACTCCTGTTGGGCGATGGTTTGGTGGTCCTTTATTCTGCATGTTAGGGCTAGTGGGACACACTCCTAGCTACTACTCGGTTTACTCCCGCCACTTTGCTCAGTCTCGTCAGTTGTTTGAATGTTATTATCCCGGCTTGCTAGTGGGGCCTTCTACAAGCTGGTGGTCCATACTTCTGGCTCCTTCTAGGACTTGCTTCCCCTCTATATGCTACACCAAAATGGACAAGAATATGTGCACATGTGTACTATGGTCCGTGGCTATGTGTGTGTGGTGCAGTCGTATCAGGGTTTAGAAGTTTAGTAAATTAAGTATTTAGGTATTTTGTGGTTTATAGGTTTTATTTAAATAATTAAATAACAAAAAAATTATTTTTATGATTTTTTCTCATTTTCAAGGTTATAAACATCGAAAATATTATAATTATTAATTTTTTTTCAAATGTTAATACAATATTTAATTATAATAATCATACAAATTAAATATCATGTAAATTCAATATAAATAATTTTATTGATCAATATTATAAGACTGATCTTAAAATAGATTAATAAACTATTATTAATAAGATAGATATTAATTAAAATATATTTGCAAAACCTAAAATGATTCCAAATCAAAGTAAAATATATTACGAAATAATAATTTTTTATTTTTAAATTTTTGATTCTTTTTATAAGCTTATAAATTTTTTTGATGAAGATAAGTTATTTAAATTATATTTGTCTCATTCATAATTTTATTTTGCAAATAAAAATTAGATTAAAATTACTAATAAAATATATTACTAAAAAATATATTACTAATAAATAATATTAAAATGAGAATTATAAGCTTATAAAATATATTATTAATAAATAATTAAAATGAATATTAAAATTATAATGAATACAAAACAAATTGAGATTTATGATTAATTATAGTGATTTAAGTGTTTAGGCATTTAGTAGTTTATTTGTTATTTTTAAATAGTGAAATAACAAAAAAATTATTTTTCAAATTTTTATCAATTTTGAAGGTTATAACCGTTATAAATAAAATAATATTTAAATTTTTTTCAAATGTGAATATAATATTTAGTTATAATAAACTTAATAATTATATATCATGTAAATTAAAAATAAACAATTTTATTGAAAGATATTAATAAACTAAATATAAATATAAATATAATAATGATCAAAAAATCAGTTAATAAACTATTATTTTTTGATAGATATTTATATATTATTTATAAATACTTAAACCTTTAAAGATGGTTTAAATGTTTAAGTATTTAAGGGTTGTGGGGTTTAGGAGTTTAATGATTTAAGTATTTAGGCATTTAGTAGTTTATAGGTTTTATATAAACAATAAAATAACAAAAAATTAATTTTTGTGATTTTATCTCATTTTCAAAGTTGATAACCTTTAAAAATATAATAATTTTTAAATTATTTTCAAAAGTGAATATAATATTTAGTTATAATAATCTTTATAATTATATATCATGTAAATTCAATATAAACAATTTTATTATTAAATATTGTAATAATGATCAAAAAATAAATTAATAATCTATTATTAATAAGATAGATATTAATTAAAATATAATTACAAAACCTAAAATGATTGAGAAGCAAAGCAAAATATATTACTATATAATAATTTTTTGTTTTGAAAATTTTTTTTATTTTAAAAAGTTTATCTTTAATTTATTGATGAAAAATAATTTATATAAATTATTTTTGTCTAGCTCAATTTATTTTGTAATTAATATTTATATATAAATAAACAAATAAATAATTAAAATGAATATTTAAAATTATAAAGAAAAAAAATTGAGAATTATTATTTATAATTAGTGAAACTGTTTTAATTTAAATTATTTTTGTCTCACTAATAATTTATTTTGTAATTAATATTTCTATAAAAATAAGCTGATAATTAATTAAAATAAAAATTTAACATTGTACTTAATAAAATTTAAAATGAGATTTATGATTTATTATTACTATATACCAATTTAATGGTTTAAGTATTTAGAGGTTTTTTCATTTAGGATTTTAGTGATTTATGTTTTTAGGCTTTTAGTGGTTTATATGTTTTATATAAAAAAATAAAATATCAAAAAAATTTGCTATAATTTTTTCTCATTTTCATAGGTTATAACCTTTTAAAATATAATAATAAAAAATTTTTTTGAAATGTGAATACAATACTTAGTTATAATAATATTAATAATTATATATCATATAAATTCAATAAATAATTTTATTTATATATATTATAATAATGTCAAAATTAAATTTATAAACTATTGATATTAAGATATATATTAATTAAAAAATATTTACAAAACCCAAATTGATTCAAAATTATAGTAAAATATATTTCTGGATAATAATTTTTAATTTTTAAATTTTTACTTCTTTTATAAGCATATATATATTTTAGATTATATTTGTCGCACTCATAATTTATTTTGTAATAAATATTTCTATAAAAATAAACTAATAAATAAGTAAAATGAATATTTAAAATTATAATAAATAGAATTAAAAATTATTTTTATTAATTATTAAGTAGTATATAGCAGTTTAATGGTTTATGTATTTTGGCATTACGGGGTTTAGGAGTTTACTGATTTAACTGTGTATGCATTTAGTGGTTTATAGGTGTTATTTAAAAAAAATATCAAAAAATTTATTTTTTTATTTTTGATATTTTCAAAGGTTATATAACCTTTGAAAATATAATAATTTTTAAATCTTTTTCAAAAGTAATTACTATATTTAGTTATAATAATTATTATATTTATATATCATATAAATTCAATATAAATATTTTTATTTATTAATATTCTAATATTGATCAAAGAATAAATTAATAATCTATTATTAATAAGATAGATATCAATTTAAATATAATAATAAAACCTAAAATGATTTAGAAATAAAGCAAAATATATTACTATATAATAATTTTTTTTTGATTTTTTTTTCTTTTAAAAAGTTTATCTATATTTTTTTGATGAAAAATAATTATATAAATTATATTTTTCTAACTCAATCTATTATATAATTATTAATTATATAAGAATAAACAAATAAATAATTAAAATGAATATTTTAAATAATAATGAAAAAAATAATATTGAGATTCATTATTTATTATTTAGGGTTACCGGTTTAAAATGATTATCTATTTAGCGATTTTGAGATTTTGGAATTATTGATTTTAGTATTTAGGCATTTAGTGGTTTATAGGATTTATTTAAACAATGAAATAATAAAAAAATTATTTCTGTTATTTTTTCACATTTTCAAAGGTTATAACATTTGAAAATATAATAATTTTAAAATTTTTTAAAATGTGAATAAAATATTTATTAATAATAATCATTATAATTATATATAATATAAACTAAATATAAATAATTTTATTGATAGATATGATATCAATTATCAAAAAATAAATTAATAAACTATTATTAATATGATAGATATATATTAAAATATAATTACAAAACTAAAATGATTTAAAATCAATGTAAACTTTATTACTAAATAATAATTTTTTGTTTTTAAATTTTTACTTCTTTTTATAAGATTATATTTTTTTTATTAAAAGTAAATTATTAATACTATATTTGTCTGACTAATTATTTATTTTGTAATTAATATTTTTATAAAAAATAAACTAATAAATATTTAAAATGAATATTTAAAATTATAATGAATACAAATTAAAATGAGATTTAAGATTTATTATTGCTGTATATGTAATTTTTTTTATGATAATCTGTTTGTATAACCAAATATTTTTTGTTTCTTAATATTTTCATGTAAGTGCAAGAAAGGAAATATTAAGAGGCCGGGGATGTAGTAGTAGCACAAAAATGGAGGTCTCGCTGATCGGACAGCGGGCCAAAATTGGAGCAGAGCCTAACCCGTCTCATTATACGACTTGCTACGATTAAATGAACTGAGAGAAATTTTAATATAAAATGTTTTGTAATTTTATTTTTGGGTGGCTATTTTTGGACCCGTGGAACTGTTCATCATTTCTCTCTCCTTTCTGTGCGCTTTATCGCGACTATTTTGTGTGCTGCATACTATAAGACATTTTTGTTGCTTTAATCTGTAATGCAAAAGCATTTTCTGGTGGATTTAGCTAGTCTTACTGAGTGAATAGCGAATCACATTATTTTTGGTGATTATTTCTCGTTTTTTGATTCTATCATGGATGGTTGCTGAATTGGGATATATATATTGCTTGTTTTCTGTTGTTTCTGTATCTCAATCTAACTACCATGGAAGCACAATTGCCCAACAATTATAAATGGTATACTAGTATATTGGATCAATTGATTAGGGGTTTTGTCGTTTAGGAGTTTAGCAATTTTTGTTTTTAAGCATTTAGTAGTATATAGGTTATATATATATATATTACAACTAAATTTTTTTTCTTGATTTTTTTTTAGATTTCAAAGGTTATAACCTTTGAAAATAAAATAATTTTTAAAATATATCTACATAATTTTTGTTTTTATTTAAACAATTAAATAATTTATTAAAATTTTGCCTTTAATTAAAATAATAAATATTATTTTAATAAATATTCAAAGGTTATAATCATTAAACTGGTATTATAAAATAATAATAAATATTCAAAGGTTGAATTTGATCAACCTTTGAATTTGACTTTTCCCATCCCGTTCTATCACGTATTTTTTCTTTTGGGATGGTTTCGAATCTTAAGCAATATCCATCCCGAGAACCATCCCATCCTAAAAACCCGATACTAGAACCATGAATATATATATATATATATATATATATAACATGAAGATGCCACCAATTCCGCTACTGCCCATCCAATTCTAATGCACATATTGCTGTTCCTACAAGTTACAAGCCACCTCACACAATTTCAGCCATGTTCAGTTAGGTCCAGCCCTTGTCTTTTGCACTTCTGGTTGCTTCCCCCGTGTCTCAGATGCCACCAGCCTTTTGGTTTGTTTTTCTGACGAGAATTGAGTGATTAATTATTATTTTTATGTGTCTCAGTCAGTTTTGTTGAGTATTGGTTGTGGTGTTGTGGTTGGGCAGAATTAGTTGGATGAAAGTGTTATAGTCAGTTTTGTAGAGCTTGCTTGTTTGAAATATTTATATGTATTTATGCTTAACATATCATATTAATTAATGGCAATGCAGAAGGCACAATCAAGCGGATAATGAAAAATATAATAAATTGAAGATGATCACATCTCGAATTATCAAAGTACTGGTAAATCCAATCATCATCCTTTCACGAACCCTCCTATTGTTACGGTAGGTTCTTCAATTCCAAAAGAAAGTCAAGGTACATCTGAACCTCAAACTCATAAAAAGTTTAAGTCTGCTATTTGGGAAACGTATGAGATATTAGTTGATTCAGAGGGAAATATAACTGGTAGGGAAGCTGGTATATGGTGTAGAAAAGAATATTTTGCAAAAAGTGATTAAGGTACTTCGGGTTTATGGAAATATTTTAGTGAGACTTCTAGGAAATTTCCACTCAAAAAAGAATTAATATAAGTTCACAAAGGTAAACACAAGTCACAATCTTTATTGAGTTTCACTAAAGGTACTAGTTCAGAAGATAACAAATTAAGTTGTTGGAAATTTGATCAACAATTAGTTAGGGAGGCTTTGGTGAATATGATCATAAAAGATGAATTGCCTTTTTGTTTTGCTAAGAGGGATGAGTTTAAAGAGTTTTGTGAAGTTAGTGTGCCTCAATTTAAAATTCCATCTAGGCACTCAAAAAATTATTATATAGTAATATATTTTACTTTGATTAAGAATCATTTTAGGTTTTGTAATTATATAATAATTGATATCTATCTTATTAATAATAATATAATTAATTTATTTTTTGATCATTATTAGAATATTTATCAATAAAATTGTTTATATTTAATTTATATGTTAGATAATTATACTAATTATAATAAACTAAATATTATATTTACATTTGAAAATAATTTAAAAATTATTATATTTTTAAAGGTTATCATCTTTGAAAATGAGATAAAATCACAAAAATAAATTTTTTTTTATTTTATTGTTTATATAAAACCTATAAACTACAAAATGACTAAATGCTTAAATCTTTAAATTCCTAAATGGAAAAAACACAAAACCCTTAAATACTTAAACATTAAAACCATCTTTAAAGGTTTAAGTATTTATAAATAATATATAAATATCTATCAATAAATAATAGTTTATTAATTTATTTTATGATCATTATTATATTTATATTTAGTTTATTAATATCTATTAATAATATTGTTTATATTAAATTTACATGATATATCATTATTAAGTTTATTATAACTAAACATTCTATTCACATTTGAAAAAAATTTAAAAATTATTATATTTATAAAGGTTATAACCTTCAAAATTGATAAAAAATTTGAAATATAATTTTTTTGTTATTTCATTATTTAAATAAAACATATAAACTACTAAATGCATAAACACTTAAATCACTAAACTCATAAACTCCTAAATACTTAAACCATTAAACTGGTATACCCTAAATAATTAATCATAAATCTGATTTTTATTTGTATTCATTATAATTTTAATATTCATTTTAATTATTTATTAGTTTATTTTTATAGAAATATTGATTACAAAATAAAATTATTTCTGAGACAAATATAATTTAAATAATTTATCTTCATTAAAAAGATTTATAAGCTTATAAAAAGAATAAAAAATTTAAAAATAAAAAATTATTATTTAGTAATATATTTTACTTTGATTTTGAAATATTTTAGGTTTTGCAAATATATTTTAATTAATATCTATCATATTAATAATAGTTTATTAATCTATTTTATAATAAGTATTATAATATTGATCAATAAAATTATTTATATTGAATTTACATGATATTTAATTTTTATGATTATTATAATTTAATATTGTATTAACATTCGAAAAAAAATTAAAAATTATAATATTTTCAATGGTTATAACGTTGAAAATGAGAAAAAATAAAAAAAAATAATTTTTTTGTTATTTAATTATTTAAATAAAACCTATAAACCACAAAAAGCCTAAATACTTAAATTACTAAACTTCTAAACCCTGATACTGCTGCACCACACACACATAGCGACGGACCATAGTACACACGTGCACATATTCTTGTCCATTTTGGTGTAGCATTTAGAGGGGCCAACAAGTCCTGGAAGCAGCCAGAAGTTTGGGCCACTAGCTTGTAGAGTGCCCCACTAGTAAGCCGGGATGATAACATTCAGACAACTGACGAGACCGAGCAAAGTGTTCGGGAGTAAACCCAGGAGTTGGTCCCACTAGCCCTATCAGGCAGCATAGAGGGCCACCCAACAGTCGCTCAATAGGAGTAGCGAGTAATCCATGATTAATTAGACAGCTGAAAAAATCCGAAGCATCACCAAGCAGGGCCAGTAAGCAATGGAGTCCAGACCAGCCACATTAGAGCGAAAGATTCAAACTTGTAATTTATGTTTGTAGTCTTATTTGTATTTTGGACTTTGTATGCACCATGTACTTTTTGCTTCTTTTTATAAGTTCATATATTTTGTTCTTAAAAGTATATTTTTTAAATTATATTTGTCTTCCTCTTAATATATTTTGTAATTTATAATTTTATAAAAGTGCAAAACATGAGATTTAGGATTTAGGGTATATTGTTCAGGGTTATAGAATATTGTTTAAGGTTTAGGATTTAAAGTTTAGGATTTATGGTTTTTTTTTGTTTTTTTTAGAAAATGCACACTTTATTTATCATTTAGGCACACAACTTACAAGAGACTAAAAAGCTAACTAATTTAGGCCATCCCACCAAATCCTATGCACCTTAATGATTCTATGCATAAAATACATAAAAAAACAAAATGCCTAATAATTCCAAGCGTACAAATACAACTAAAATCACCTGGCATTCCCAGACGTCAGAATTGGCATTGAGTCAATATGCACACTATGTCCTTTCCATTCGAATTTGTCCAAGCCTTTTGGAGGAACCTGCATGATGCACCATAGTAAAACTATGCAAATATAAGATTGTGCATGTGTGTGGTATGCAGCATCAAGATTTGCCTCTATCATTGATATGCAATGGAATACATATAAAACTGAATACCCATAAATCCACAAGTCCATATCTACAGCACATTTTCAAATCATTCTCACCTTTGAATTCCACATTCTTTTGCTCCAATGATCCTCAAAAGCATATTTCTTGTGTTTGAATGCTTCCTCTTCAGGCTCCAATAAGTGGCTGTATGTTGCACCGACAAAATATCAAAAAATATGCATGCATCAGTGTGCATGTGTGATACGGTCCATCTCATAGTCTAGTTATCTACACGTGCAACCAAGCTAAAATATGAGTAAAATTACAAAATGCTATAAAGATTGGTCTTCTGCTTTTGGGAGTGTAGCATCACCTAATGTGTATTTATAAAATGCAGTAGTGGGCCCCACTTAGAGATACTCATGGGTCCATTTGCCCTCATTACATGCTACATAGAGCACAGACAAGATTGTGCGTGTGAGTATGTCTTGATCCGTCTCTACAAGTACATGGTGCATACAGTCTAAAATACAAATAAGACTACAAACAAAAACTACAAGTTTAAATCTTTCGCTCCCGTGTGGCTAGTATGGACTCCATTGCTTACTGGACCTGCTTGGTGATGCTTCAGATTTTACGGGCTCTCCAATTAATCATGGAATACCCGCAACTCCTGTTGGGTTACGGTTGGGTAGTCCTTTATGCTGCCTGATACGGCTAGTGGTACCCACTCCTAGCTACTCCTGAGTTTACTCCCTACCACTTTGCTCGGTCTCGTCAGTTGTCTGAATGTTATCATCCCAGCTTGCTAGTGGGGCCCTCTATAAGCTGGTGGCCCATACTTCTGGTTGCTTCCGGGACTTGTTGGCCCCTCTAAATGCTACACTAAAAGGACAAGAATATGTGCACGCGTGTACTGTGGTCCGTCGCTATGTGTGTGTGGTACAGCAGTATCAGGGTTTAGGGGTAATAATTTAAGAATTTAGGTATTTTGTTGTTTATTGGTTTTATGTCCAAGCCTTTTGCAGGAACCTGAATGGTGCACCATATTAAAACTATGCAAATATAAGATTTTGCATGTGTGTTACATGCAACATCAAGTAATTGCCTATGTTATTGCTATGCAATGGAATACATGTAAAACTGAATACCCATAAATCCACAAGTCCATATCTACGGCACTTTGTCAATTTAATCTCACCTCTGTATTCCACATTCTTTTGCTCCAGTGATCCTCAAAAGAGTATCTCTTGGGTTGGAATGTATCCTCCTCGAGCTCCAAGAAGCAGCCATATGTGGCACCGACAAAATATCAAAAAATATGCATGCATCGGTGTGCATGTGTGATGAGGTTCATCTCATAGTCTAAATATCTACGTGTACAACAAAGCTAGAATACAAGTAAAATTACAAAATGCTATAAAGATGGGTCTTCTACTCCAAAGAGTGTAGCATCGCCTAATGCATATTTACAAAATGCATTAGTGGGCCCCACTTATAGATACTCATGGGTCCAGTTGCCCTCATTGCATGCTACATAGAGAACAGACAAGATTGTGTGTGTGAGTATGTCATGATCCGTCTCTACAAGTAGATGGTGCATACAAAGTCCAAAATACAAATAAGACTACAAACATAAACTACAAGTTTGAATCTTTCGCTCCCGTGTGGCTGGTCTGGACTCCATTGCTTATTGGCCCTGCTTGGTGATGCTTCAGATTTTTCTAGCTCTCCAATTAATCATGGATTACCTGCTACTCCAGTTGGGTGAGTTGGGTGGCCATCTATGCTGCCCGATAAGGATAGTAGGACCCACTCCTAGCTACTCCTGGGTTTACTCCCTACCACTTTGCTCGGCCTTGTCAATTGTCTGAATGTTATCATCTCCGCTTGCTAGTGGGGCCCTCTACAAGCTGGTGGCCCATACTTCTGGCTGCTTCCAAGACATGCTGGCCCCTCTAAATGCTACTCCAGAATAGACAAGAATATGTGCACGTGTGTACTGTGGTTCGTCGCTATGTGTGTGTGGTGTAGCATTATCAGGGTTTAGGAGTTTAGTAATTTAAGTATTAAGGTATTTTGTGGTTTATAGGTTTTATTTCAATAATTAAATAACAAAAAAATTATTTTTATGTTTTTTTCTCATTTTGAAGGTTATAATCATTGAAAATATTTTAATTCTTAATTTTTTTCAAATGTTAATACAATATTTAATTCTAATAATCATAAAAATTAAATATCATATAAATTCAATATAAATAATTTTATTGATCGATATTATAATACTGATCATAAAATAGATTAAAAACTATTATTAATAAGATAAATATTAATTAAAATATATTTGTAAACCTAAAATGATTCAAAATCAAAGTAAAATATATTACTAAATAATAATTTTACATTTTAAATTTTTGATTCTTTTTATAAGCTTATAAATTTTTTTGATGAAGATAAATTATTTAAATTATATTTGTCTCATTCATAATTTTATTTGCAATTAATATTTCTATAAAAATAAACTAATAAATAATAAAAATGTATATTAAAATTATAATGAATACAAATAAAAATGAGATTTATGATTAATTATTTAGGGTATACCGGCTAAATGGTTTAAGCATTTAGGAGTTTAGGAGTGTAGTGATTTAAGTGTTTCGGCATTTAGTAGTTTATATATTTTATTTTAATAATGAAATAACAAAAAAATTTTATTTTCATATTTTTTATCAATTTTGAAGGTTATAACCTTTATAAATATAATAATTTTTTTTCAAATATAATGATTCAGACGAAAAAGCAAAATATATTACTATATAATAATTTTTTGTTTTGAAATTTATTTTTCTTTTAAAAAGTTATCTATAATTTTTTTATGAAAAATAATTTATATAAATTATTTTTGTCTAGCTCCATTTATTTTGTAAATAATATTAATATATAAAAATATAAATAAATAATTAAAATGAATATTTAAAATTATAAAGAAAAAAAATTAGGTATATTATATATTATTTAGGGATACTGTTTTAATTGAAATTATATCTGTCTCACTAATAATTTATTTTGTAATTAATATTTCTATAAAAATAAACTGATAAATAATTAAAATTAAAATTTAAAATTATACTGAATACAAATTAAAATGAGATTTATGATTTATTATTAATCTATACTAGTTTAATGGAATAAGTATTTATTGGTTTTGTCGTTTAGTAGTTTAGCAAGTTATGTTTTTAGGCTTTTAGAGGTTTATAGGTTTTATTTAAAAAATGAAATAACAATAAATATATTTTTATTATTATTTGATATTTTCAAATGTTATAACTTTCAAAATATAATAATTTTTAAAGTTTTTTCAAAAGTGATATCAATCTTTAGTTATAATAATCATTATATTTATATATCATATAAATTCAATATAATCAATTTTTTTGATAAATATTCTAATAATGATCAAAAAATAAATTAATTATCTATTATTAATAAAATAGATATCAATTAAAAAAAGATAGATATCAATTAAAATATAATTATAAAACCTAAAATGATTCAGAAGCAAAGCAAAATATATTACTATATAATAATTTTTTGTTTAGAATTTTTTTTTAAAAAAAGTTTATCTATAATTTTTGATGAAAAATAATATACATAAATTATATTTTTCTAACTATATTTATTTTGTAATTGAAATTTATATATAAATAAACAAATAAATATTTAAATTGAATATTTAAAATTATAATGAAAAAAAAATAAGATTTATTATTTATTATTTAGGGATATCGGTTTAATTTTAATTAGATCTGTCTCACTAATAATTTATTTTGAAATAAATATTTATACGAAAATAAACTGATAAATAATTAAAATAAAAATTTAAAATTATACTAAATAAAAATTAAAATGAGATTTTAGATTTATTATTAATGTATACATGTTTAATGGTTTTAGTATTTACAGGTTTTGTCGTTAGAAGTTTAGCGATTTATGTTTTTAGGTTTTTAGTAGTTTATAGGTTTTATATAAAAAAAATAAAATAACAAAAAAATTTTCTATAATTTGTTATCATTTTCATAGGTTATAACCTTTCAAATTTAAAATAACAAAATATTTATTTTTATTATTTTTTCATATTTTCAAAGGTTATAACATTTGAAAATATAATAATTTTTAACTTTTATTCAAATGTGAATTCAATATTTAGTTATACTAATCATTATATTTATATATCATATAAATTCAATATAAACAATATTATTGATAAATATTCTAAAAATGATCAAAAAATAAATTAATAATCTATTATTAATACGATAGATATCAATTAAAATATAATAAAAAAACCTAAAATGATTCAAAAGCAAAGCAAAATATATTAATATATAATAATTTGTTGTTTTAATTTTTTTTTCTTTTAAAAAGTTTATTTATAATTTTTTGATGAAAAATAATATATATAAATTATATTTGTCTAACTCAATTTATTTTGTAATTAATAATTATATATAAATAAACAAATAAATATTTAAAATGAATATTTACAATTATAATGAAAAAAAATAAGATTTATTATATATTATTTAGGGATATTGGTTTAATTAAATTAGATATGTCTCTCTAATAATTTGTTTTGTAATTAATATTTCTATAAAAATAAACTGATAAATAATTAAAATAAAAATTTAAAATTATACTGAATAAAAATTAAAATGAGATTTAAGATTTATTATTAATGTATACCAATTTAATCGTTTAAGTATTTAGAGGTTTTGTCGTTAGCAGTTTACCGATTTATGTTTTTAGGCTTTTAGTGGTTTATAGGTTTTATATAAAAAATCAAATAACAAAAAAATGTTCTATAATTTGTTATCATTTTCATAGGTTATAACCATTGAAAATATAATAATATTTACAATTTTTTTAAATGTGAATACAATATTTAGTTAAATATAATAATAATATAAATTATAAATCATATAAATTATATATAAACAATTTTATTGATAGATTATATAATAATGATCAAAAATTAAATTAATAAAATATAAATGAAAAGATAGATATTAATTTAAAAATATTTACAAAACCCAAATTGATTCAAAATTAAAGTAAAATATATTACTGGATAATAATTTTTAATTTTAAAATTTTTACTTCTTTTATAATAGTATATTTTTTTTATTAAAAATAAATTAATTAAATTATATTTGTCACACTCATACTTTATTTTGTAATAAATATTTCTATAAAAATAAACTAATAAATAATTAAAATGAATATTTAAAATTATAATAAATAGAAATAAAAATTAGATTTATTAATTATTAAGTAGTATATAGCAGTTTAATGTTTTATGTATTTAGGCATTACGGGGTTATGGAGTTTACTGATTTAACTTTGTATGCATTTAGTGGTTTATAGTTTTTATTTAAGAAAAAAATAAAAAAAAATTATTTTTATTATTTTTTGATATTTTCAAATGTTATAACCTTTAAAAATATAATAATTTTTAAATTTTTTTCAAAAGTGAATAAATATTTATTTATAATAATCATAATAATTATAAATCATATAAATTCAATATAAACAATTATATTGATAGATATTCTGATAATTATCATAAAATAAATTAAAAATCTATTATGAATAAGATTTAAATTACTTAAATTATAATATCAAAAACCTAAAAAGATTCAAAAGAAAAGCAAATATATATTACTTAATATTAATTATTTGTTTTTAAATTTTAATTATTATTTATAAGCTTATCTATTTTTTGATGAAAAATATATTATTTAAATTATATTTGTCACTCATAATTTATTTTGTAATTAATATGTCTATAAATTTTTTTAATTATATTTAAGGTTTAAGAGTTTAAAGGTTTAGGTATTTAGGGGCTTCAGGGTTTAGGAGTTTAGAGATTTATGTATTTAGGCATTTAATGGTTTATAAGTTTTATTTAAACAATGATATAACAAAAAATTTATTAGTGTTATTTTTTCAAATTTTTGAAGGTTATAACATTTGAAAATATAATAATTTTTAAATTTTTTTAATATGAGATTACTATATTTAGTTATGATAATCTTAATAATTATATATCATGTTAATTCAATATAAACAATTATATTGATAGATATTATATTAATGATCAAAAAATAAATTAATAAATTATTATTAAAAAGATAGATATTTTTAAAAATATTTTTGCAAAACATAAATTTATTCAAAATCAATTTAAAATATAGTACAAAATAATAATTTTTTTGATGTTTTACTTCTTTTTATAAGTTTATATTTTTTGATATTAAAAGTAAATTATTTAAATTATATTTGTCTTCCACATAATTTATTTTTAATTTATAATTCTATAAAAATAAACTATTAAATAATTAAAATGAATATTTAAAATTATAATGAATACGAATAAAATTGAGATTTATTATTTATTATTCAGGATATACTAGTTTAATGGTTTAAGTATTTAGGTGTTTTGGGGTTTAGTGATTTAAGTGTTTAGGACTTTTTATAAAAAATTAATAAAAAATTAATAAAAAATTAATAAACTATTATTAATAAGAATGATTTAAATTAAAATATAATTGCCAAAATTAAAATTAATCAAAATCAAAATAAATTATCTTACAAAATAATAATTTTTGTTTTTAAAATTCTCTCTTTTTATAAACATATATATTTTTTTTGATAAAAATAAATTATTAAAAAAGATCTGTCTCGCTAATAATTTATTTTGTAATTAATATTTTTATAAAAATAAACTGATAAATAATTAAAATAAAAATATAAAAGAGTACTTAATAAAAATTAAAATGAGATTTATGATTTATTATTAATGTATACCAATTTAATAGTATAAGTATTTAGAAGTTTTCTCTTTTAGGAGTTTAGTAATTTATGTTTTTAGGCATTTAGTGGTTTATAAGTTTTATTTAGACAAAAAAATAACAAAAAAAAATTTTGTAATTTTTTCTCATTTTCATAGGTTATAACCTTTGAAAATATAATAATATTTAAACTTTTTTGAAATGTGAATACAATATTTAGTTATAATAATTTTAATAAATTTTATATCATATAAATTCAATATAAACAATTTTATTGATAGATATTATAATAATGATAAAAAATTAAATTAATAAACTATTAATAATAAGATTAATATTAATTAAAAAATATTTACAAAACCCAAATTGATTCAAAATTAAAGTAAAAAATATTACTGGATAATAATTTTTAATTTTTAAATTTTTACTTCTTTTATAAGCGTATATACTTTTTTTGATTAAAAATTAATTATTTAAAATATATTTGTAAAACTCATAATTTATTTTGTAATAAATATTTATATAAAAATAAACTTATAATTAATTAAAATGAATATTTAAAATAATAATAAATTCAAAAAAAATTAGATTTCTTAATTATTTAGTAGCATATAGTGATTTAATGGTTTATGTATTCAGGCATTATGGACCTTAGGAGTTACTGATTTTACTGTGTATGCATTTAGTGGTTTATAGGTTTTATTTAAAAATTAAAATAACAAAATATTTATTTTTATTATTTTTTGATATTTTCAAAGGTTATAACATTTTAAAATATAATAATTTTTAAAATTTTTTCAAATATGAATTAATATTTAGTTATAATAATCATTATATTTATATATCATATAAATTCAATATAAACAATATTATTGATAAATATTCTAAAAATGATGAAAAAAATAAATTAATAATCTATTATTAATAAGATAGATATCAATTAAAATATAATAAAAAAACCTAAAATGATTCAGAAGAAATCAAAATATATTATTATATAATAATTTTTTGTTTTTAAATTTTTTTTTCTCTTTAAAATTTTTTTAATATTTTTTTTATGAAAATTAATTTATATAAATTATATTTGTCTAACTCATAATTTATTTTTTAATTAATAATTATATAAAAATAAACAAATAAATAATTAAAATGAATATTTAAAATTATAATGAAAAAGATAATATTCAGATTTATTCTTTATTATTTTGGGTATACCAGTCTAATTTAAATTAGATCTTTCTCACTAATAATTTATTTTGTAATTAATATTTCTATAAAAATAAACTTATAAATAATTAAAATAAAAATTTTAAATTATACTGAATAAAAATTTAAATGAGATTTATGAATTTTTATTAATGTATATCAGTTTAATATTTTTAGTATTTAGTGGTTTATAGGTTTTATTTAAACAATGAAATAACAAAAAAATTATTTTTGATATTTTCTCACATTTTCAAATGTTATAACCTTTGAAAATATTATAATTTTATATTTTTTTAAAAATGTGAATACAATATTTAATAATAAGAATCATTATAATAATATATAATATAAATTAAATATAAACAATTTTATTGATAGATATGATATCAATTATCAAAAAATAAATTAATATGCTATTATTAATATGAGAGATATAAATTAAAATATAATTGCAAAACCTAAAATTATTCAAAATCAAAGAAAAATTTATTACCAAATAATAATTTTTGTTTTTTTGTTTTTGCTTCTTTTTATAAGCTTTTATTTTTTTTTGATGAAAAATAAATTATTTAAATTATATTTGTATCACTCATAATTTATTTTGTAATTAATATTTTAATAAATTTTTTAAATTATATTTAAGGTTTACGAGTTTAAAGGTTTAAGTATTTAGGGGCTTCGAGGTTTAGGAGTTTAAAGATTTATGTGTTTAGGTATTTAATGGTTTATAAGTTTTATTTAAACAATGATATAACAAAAAAAATTATTTTTTGTTATTTTTTCTCATTTTTGAAGGTTATAATCTTTGAAAATATAAAAAATTTTAAATTTTTTTAAATGTGCATACTATATTTAGTTATGATAATAATAATAATTATATATCATATAAATTCAATATAAACAATTATATTGATAGATATTATATTAAAGATCAATAAATAAATTAATAAACTATTATAAATAAGATAGATATTATTAAAAAATATTTGCAAAACCTAAATTTATTCAAAATCAAAGTAAAATAAATTACTAAATAAAAATGTTTTTGATGTTTTGCTTCTTTTTATAAGTTTATATTTTTTGTTCTTAAAAGTATATTATTTAAATTATATTTGTCTTCCTCTTAATATATTTTGTAATTTATAATTCTATATATGAGATTTAGGATTTAGGGTTTATGGATTAGGGTTATAGTATATTGTTTAAGGTTTTGGATTTAAAGTTTAAGATTTATGGTTTTTTTTGTTTTTTTTTAGAAAATGCACACTTTATTTTTTATTTAGGCACACAACTTACAATAGACTAAAAAGCTAACTAATTTAGGCCATCCCACCAAATCCTATGCACCTTAATGATTCTATGCATAAAATACATAAAAAAACATAATGCCTAATAATTCCAAGCGTACAAATACAACTAAAATCACCTGGCATTCCCAGACGTCAGAATTGGCATTGAGTCAATATGTGCACTATGTCCTTTCCATTCTAATTTGTCCAAGCCTTTTGGAGGAACCTGCATGATGCACCATATTAAAACTATGCAAATATAAGATTGTGCATGTGTATGACATGCAACATCAAGCATTTGCCTATGTCATTGCTATGAAATGGAATACATATAAAACTGAATACCCATAAATCCACAAGTCCATATCTACTACACATTGTCAATTCATTCTAACCTCTAAATTCCACATTCTTTTGCTCCAATGATCTTCAAAAGTGTATCTCTTGTGTTAGAATGCTTCCTCCTCAATGATATAACAAAATATTTATTTTTGTTATTTTTTGTCATTTTTGAAGATTATAAACTTTGAAAATATAACAATTTTTAAATTTTTTTTATATGTGAGTACTATATTTAGTTATGATAATCTTATTAATTATATATCATGTAAATTCAATATAAGCAATTATATTTAAATATATTATATTAATGATCAAAAAATAAATTAATAAACTATTATTAATAAGATAGATATTATTTTAAATATATTTGCAATACATAAATTTATTCAAAATCAAAGTAAAATATATTACAAAATTAAACTTTCTTTGATGTTTTGCTTCTTTTTATAAGTTTATATTTTTTGTTATTAAAAGTAAATTATTTAAATTATATTTGTCTTCCTCATAATTAATTTATAATTTATAATTCTATAAAAATAAAATAATAAATAATTAAAATGAATATTTAAAATTATAATGAAACAAATAAAATAGAGATTTATTATTTATTATTCAATATATACTAGTTTAATGGTTTAAGTATTTAGGTGTTTTGGGGTTTACTGATTTAAGTGTTCATGCCTTTAGTGATTTATAGTTTTTATTTAAAGAATGAAAAAATAAAAAATATAATTTTTTGATTTTTTTAATTTTTGAATGTTATAACCTTTGAAATTATAATAATATTTAATTTTTTTTAAATGTGAATATAATATTCAGCAATAATAATTTTTATAATTATATATAATGTAAACTTAATAAAAATAAATTTTTTAATAGATATTATATTAAGTATCAATAAAAAAAATAAATTATTATTTATAAGAATGATATAAATTAAAATATAATTACAAAATCTAAAATGATTCAAATTAAAAATAAAATATATTACTAAATAAAAAATTTTTGTTTTTAAAATTTTGCCTATTTTTATAAGGATATATATTTTTTTTGATTAAAAATAAATTATTTAAATTAGATCTGTCTCACTAATAATTTATTTTGTAATTAATATTACTATAAAAATAAACTGATAAATAATTAAAATAAAAATTAAAAATTATACTTAATAAAAATTAAATTGAGATTTATGATTTTTTATTAATGTACACCTATTTAATAATTTAAGTATTTAAGGTTTTTTTGTTTAGGAGTTTATTAATTTATGTTTTTAGGCATTTGGTAGTTTATAGGTTTTATTTAAACAATAAAATAACAAAACAAAATTTGTAATTTTTTCTCATTTTCATAGGTTATTAACTTTGAAAATATAATAATATTTAAAATTTTTTGAAATGTGAATACAATATTTAGTTATGATAATATAAATAATTATATATCATATAAATTCAATATAAACAATTTTATTGATAGATAATATAATAATGATCAAAAGTTTAATTTATAAACTATTAATAAAGTGATTAATATTAATTAAAAAATATTTACAAAACCCAAATTGATTCAAAATTAAAGTAAAATATATTACTGGATAATAATTTTTAATTTTAAAATTTTTACTTCTTTTATAAGCATATATTTTTTTTGATTAAAAATAAATTAATTAAAATATATATGTCACTCTTATAATTTAATTTGTAATAAATATTTTTATAAAAATAAACTAATAAATAATTAAAATGAATATTTTAAATTATAATAAATAGAAAAAAATATTATATTTATTAATTATTACGTAGTATATAATAGTTTAATGGTTTTTGTAGTAAGGCATTATGATTTAACTGTGTATACATTTAGTGGTTTATAGGTTTTATTAAAAAAATAAAATAATAAAAAATTTATTTTTATTATTTTTTGATATTTTCAATGTTATAACCTTTGAAAATATAATAATTTTTAAATTTTTTTAAATGTGAATACAATATTTAGTTATAATAATCATTATATTTATATAACATATAAATTCAATAAAAACAATTTTATTGATAAATATTCTAATAATGATCAAAAAATAATTTAATAATCTATTATTAATAAGATAGATTTCAATTAAAATATAATTACAAAACCTAAAATGATTCAGAAGAAAAGCAAAATATATTACTATATTATAAATTTTTTTTTTGTAATTTTTTTTAGAAAGTTTATCAATAATTTTTTGATGAAAAATAATTTATATAAATTATATGTCTAAATCAATTTATTTTGTAATTAATATTAATATATAAATAAACAAATAAATAATTAAAATAAATATTTAAAATTATAATGAAAAAATAATGAGATTTATTATTTATTATTTAGGGATAGCGGTTTAATTTAAATTAGATCTGTATCACTAATAATTTATTTTGTTATTTATATTTCTATGAAATAAATTGATAAATAATTAAAATAAAAATTTAAATTTATACTGATTAAAAATTAAAATGAGATTTATGATTTATTATTAATATATACCAGTTTAATGATTTAAGTATTTAGAGGTTTTGTCGTTAGGAGTTTAGCGATTTATGTTTTTAGGCTTTTAGTGGTTTATATGTTTTATTTAAAAAAATAAAATAACAAAAAAAATATCTTTAATTATTTATCATTTTCATATTTTATAACATTAGAAAATTTAATAATATTTAAAATTTTTTGAAATTTTAATATAATATTTTGTTTTAATAATATTAATAATTATATATCATAAAAATTTAATATAAATAATTTTATTAATAGATATTATAATAATGATCAAAAATTAAATTTATAAACTATTAATATTAAGATAGATATTAATTTAAAAATATTTACAAAACCCAATTAGATTCAAAATTAAAGTAACTTATATTACATGATAATAATTTTTAATTTTTAAATTTATACTTCTTATATAAGCGTATATTTTTATTAGATAAATAATATATTATTTAAATTATATTTGACCCACTCATAATTTATTTTGTAATAAATATTTGTAAATAAATACACAAATAAATAATTAAAATGAATATTTATAAATATAAGAAATAACAATATAAAATAGATTTATTAATTATTAAGTAGTATTTAGTGGTTTAATGATTTATGTATTTAGCATTACGGGGTTTAGGAGTTTACTGATTTAACTTTATATTCATTTAGTAGGGCTGCTCACGGGACTGGGAGATCATTACCCGACCCAAAGTCTTGTCCCAAAAGAATTGGGACTGAGAAAAATGCATTGACTTTGACTTTTCCCATCCCATTCTGTCACGTATTTTTTCTTTTGGGATGGATCCAGATCTTAAGCAATATTCATCTTGAGAAGCGACCCATCCTAAAAAACTGATACTAGAACCAAGAATATATATAACAAAAAGATGCCACCAATTCCGCTACTGCCCATCCAATTCCAACACACCTATTGCTGTTCCGACGAGTTCCTGGCCACCTCATGCCATTCCAGCCGTGTTCAGTAAGGTCCACCCCTTGTCCGTCGTACTTCTTGTTGCCTCCATCGTGTCCCAGATGCCACCAGCCTTTTGGTTTATTTTTCTGAGGAGAATTGAGTGATTAATTATTATTATTATCTCTCTCAGTGAGTTTTGTTTAGTATTGGTTATGGTGTTGTGATTGGGCCGAATGAGTGGGCTGAATGTGTTACAATCAGTTTTGTAGAGCTTGCTTGTTTGAAATATTTATATGTATTTATGCTTAACATATCATATTAATTAATGGCAATGGAGATGGCACAATTCAGCGATAAACAAAAAATACAATAAATTGAAGATGATCACATCTCAAATGATCAAAGTATTGGTAAATCCAATCATCATCCTTTCACGAACCCTTTTATTGTTACGGTGGGTTCTTCAATTCCAATTGTAAAAGAAAGTCAAGGAACATCTGAACCTCAAGCTCATAAAAAGTATATGTCTTCTATTTGAGAAACTTATGAGATATTAGTTGATTCAGAGGGAAATGAAACTAGTAGCACAGCTTGTATATGGTGTAGGAAAGAATATTTGGCAAAAAGTGATCAAGGTACTTTGGGTTGATAGAAATACTTGAGAGAGACTAGTAAAAAATTTTCACACAAAAAAGAATTAATAGAAGCTCACAAAGGTAAAGATAAATCACTATCTTTGTTGAGTTTCTCTAAAGGTACTAGTTCAGAGAATAACAAATTAACTTGTTGGCAATTTGATCAACAACTAGTTAGGGAGGATTTGGTGAAAATGATCATAAAAGATGAATTGCCTTTTTGATTTGTTGAGAGGGATGAGTTTAAGGAGTTTTGTGAAGTTAGTGTGCCTCAATTTAAAATACCATCTAGGCACTATATACTTTGGAATCGTTTTTCTTTGTTTGTGAAGGAAAAGAAGAAATTATTTGAGAGCATATCATCTCATTGTTGTAGAGTTTCATTGACTACCGACACTTGGACTTGCATTCAAAATTTATCTTATATATGTTTGACTGTTCATTTCATTGATTCTCAATGGAATATGCATAAAGGTTTTTGAACTTTTGTGTAATTAAAAGTCATTCTGGAGTTAATATTATAAATGCTATTGTGTTTTGCATGAATGAATGGGGTTTGAGAAAGTTGATGTGCATTACTATTGACAATGCATCAAATAATGATGTTGCAGTTGAACAATTGAAAAAAAGGCTTGTGAAGAAAAGAGTTGTACCTTTGAGAGGCGAGGATTTCCAAATGAGATGTTATGCTCATATCCTAAACTTAATTGTTAGAAATGGCATTGCAGTAGTTGAGGGTGCTATTCAAAAAATTAGAGATGTGGTGAAATATGTGAGGAGCAGTCTTAAAAGATTAGATATGTTTAAGTTATGTGTTGAAGATGCAAACATGACATATGGATCTTCATTGCAATTAGATTGTCCTACAAAATGGATTTCAACTTATTTGATGCTACAAATTGATATAAAATATCAAAAAGAATTTGATAAGTTGGAGGACAAAGACAAAAGATTTTTGAAGGAGTTTGGTTCAATCCTTCCAACTGAGAGAGACTGAATAAACGCCAAAATTGGGGCTTGTTTCTTGAAAACTTTTTATGAGGTAACTTATAAATTTTGTGGCTCATAATATTCTACATCTAGTGTTTATTTTCCTCAGATTATTCGAATTTTGAAAAAAATTGAGCTTTTTGAAAATAGTAGAGATACAATGGTGTCTGAAATGGGTATGAAAATGAGGCATAAATTCAACAAATATTAGGGTTCTCTCCGGTCAACAAATATTATGATTTTTGTAGAAGTAGTGTTGGATCCTAGACATAAGCTCAAATAACTCAAGGTTAAATACACATAGCATTATGGAAAGGAATTAGCTAAAATTTTGGTGAAAAATGTTATAAATGCTTTAAATGAGATGATGGATGATTATAAAGATTTAAATGAAGATAAATCAAAAGAAGATGATTTTGCTTCTACTGTGTTGAAGAAAAATTATGATTTCTTTGATGGTAGTGATACTTATGTTTATAATTTTTTTTGTTGAATTGGAGAAAGAACATGTTGCAGCTTTGGAAGAGTTGGATAGGTACTTGGAGGACAAACTTGAAAAAAAAAATTGATTTTGATCTTCTAAACTGGTGGACGGTAAATGTGGTTAGGTATCCTTCTTTGGCAAATGTAGCAAGGGATGTATTTGATATACAAGCATATACTGTGGTCTACAAATCTACATTTAGCACTGGGGGGAGAACTTTAGCTAAATTTAGGAGTTCTTTAACATCTATTACAGACAAAGTTCTCATATGTCTACAAGATTAGTTTAGAAGCTCAAACAAACCTATTGAAATTAAAGAATTAGTTAATGACCTTGATGATAATGAATCAGGTTAGTATACAAATCTTGTAAATTTTAATTTCACTTTTACTTTTTTTATTCATTCAATTTAATAAAAATATGGTTCAATTACAATTTTTAGAGGGGTCACAATATCCAAATATTCTTTCAACTATAGTTGTCCATCTAAATTTGGAATGGGTGTATAAAATTTTATAAGGTAATATTTTGTTTTTTTATTACTCTTTCATCTTAGAAATTTATGTCTACATGATTAACAGGTTTTCATCTTTGGTTGTCCTTCTACAGTGGAGGAAGAAAAGGGAGGAGTTTTAGAAGAGATAATTAATTTGGTTTGGATTTTCGTTGATGATCCGTGATGAACCTTTGAAATGATTATTATCATGGTTGTTATTTGTTGTATTTTTTGTGTTATATTAAGCTGCCTAATTTTAGCAATTACTTAAGTAGTAATTGCTACTACCAATGTTTGTGGTCATCTTTAGCTATTCCTTAATATTTTAAGTAATTGTTTAAAAAATGTAGTATTGCTATTATGGTTAATTTCACACGGCTGAACAAAACCAACTTGTGACAAAACAAATAACCAAATTAAGCACACAACTCGGTCCCGTTCTATTTTACATTTCTATCCTTTTCTGCACATCAAAGCTTTTCACAAGGTAATGGAACTCATTTCCTGTATTCAGCATATTTGACAAAACAAAATTGGCCCAATTTTAGTTTGAAAGATACATAACTAAGGAATGATAAATGGTACAACAAATGGTTTCGACATGAACTAACTTGGACGGTTTGAAGAAAATAAATTAAAAAAAATGTCCGAACTCCGTGCCGTCACGGAACCATTTTCTCCTACTCAAAATCTCTGATCTACGTCTGGTCCCATCCTGATATTTTCAACCTATGGGACGGGTCTGGATCTTCAAAAAAATCTCCGAACTATGGGAAGGGACTGGAGTTTTGTAATCACCATCTCGTCCCATCCCATGAGCACCCCTAGCAGTTAGTAGTTTATAGGTTTTATTTTAAAAATAAAATAAAAAAAAATTATTTTTATTATTTTTTGATATTTTTAATGGTTATAATCTTTGAAAATATAATAATTGTTAAATTTTTTTCAAATGTGAATACAATATTGAGTTATACTAATCATTATATTTATATATTATATAAATTCAATATAAACAATTTTATTGAAAAATATACTAATAATAATCAAAAAATAAATTAATAATCCATTAATAATAAGATAGATATTAATTAAAATAAAATTACAAAACTTAAAATGATTTAGAAGCAAAAAAATATATAATACTATATAATAATTTTTTGTTTTTGAATTTTTTCTTGATTTAATAAGTTTATCTATATTTTTTTGATTAAAAATAAATTTTATATAAATTATATTTGTCTAAATCATAATTTATTTTGTAATTAATATTTATATAAAAATAAACAAATAAATAATTAAAATGAATATTTAAAATTATAATGAAAAAAAATGAGATTTATTAATTATTATTTAGGGAATACCAGTTTAATTTTAATTAGATCTATCTCACTAATAATTTATTTTGTAATTAATATTTCTATAAAAATAAACAGATAAATAATTAAAATAAAAATTTTAAATTATATGAAATAAAAATTAAAAAGAGATTTATGATTTATTATTATTGTATACAAGTTTAATGGTTTATGTATTTAGATGTTTTGTCATTTGAAAATTACTGATTTATGTTTTTGGCATTTAGTAGTTTATAGGTTTTATTTAAACAATAAAATAATTAAAGAAAATTTATAATTTTTTCTCATTTTAATAGGGTATAACCTTTGAAAATATAATAATAATTATAATTTTTTTAAATGTAAATATAATATTTTATTTATAATATTATTAAAAATTATATATCATATAAATTCAATATAAACAATTTTATTGATAGATTTTATAATAATTATCAAAAATTAAATTAATAAACTATTAATAAAAAGATAGAATTTAATTAAAAAATATTTACAAAACCCAAATTGATTCAAAATTAAAGTAAAATATATTACTAGATAATAATTTTAAATTTTTAAATTTTTACTTCTTTTATGTGCATATATTTTTTTTTCATTAAAAGTAAATAATTCAAATTATATATGTCGCACTCATAATTTATTTTGTAATAACTATATCTTTAAAAATAAACTAATAAATAATTAAAATGATTATTTAAAATTATAATAAATAGAAATAAAAAATAGATATATTTTTTATTATGTATTATATATCGGTTTTATGGTTACTGTATTTAGGCATTACGTAGTCTAGGAGTTTACTTATTTAACTGTGTATGCATTTAGAAAATATAATAATTTTAAAATTTTTTTCAAAAGTGAATTCAATATTTAGTTATAATAATCATTATATTTATATATCATATAAATTCAATATAAACTATTTTATTGATTAATATTCTAATAATGATCAAAAAATAAATTAATAATCTATTATTAATAAGATAGATATTAATTATAATATAATTACAAAACCTAAAATGATTCAGAAGCAAAGCAAAATATATTATTATATATTAATTTTTTGTTTATAATTTTTTTTTCTTTTAAAAAGTTTATATATATTATTTTGATGAAAAAAAATTTATATAAATTATATTTGTATAACTCATAATTTATTTTGTAATTAATATTTATATAAAAATAAACAAAAAAATAATTAAATATGAATATTTAAAATTAAAATGAAAAAAAAATGAGATTTATTCTTTATTATTTAGGATATATCGATATAATTTAAATTAGATCTGTCTCAGTTATAATTTATTTTTTAATTAATATTTCTATAAAAATAAACTGATAAATGATTAAAATAAAAATTTAAAATTATACTGAATAAAAATTAAAATGAGATTTATGATTTATCATAAATTTATACCAATTTAATGGTTTAAGTATTTAGATGTTTCGTCATTTGAAAATTTAGCGATTTATGTTTTTAGGTATTAGTGGTTTATAGGTTTTACTTAAACAATAAAATAATAAAATAAATTTTATAATTTTTTCTCATTTTCATAGGTTATAACCTTTGAAAATATAATAATATTTAAAATTTTTTTAAATGTAAATATAATATTTTAGTTATAATAATATTAATAATTATATATCATATAAATTCAATATAAACAATTTTATTGATAGATATTATAATAATGATCAAAAATCAAATTAATAAATTATTAATCAAAAGATTAAATTAATTAAAAAAAATTTACAAAACGCAAATTGATTCAAAATTAAAGTAAAATATATTACTGGATTATAATTTTAAATTTTTAAATTTTTACATCTTTTATATGCGTATATATATTATTTCTTAAAAATAAATTATTTTAATTATATTTGTTGCACTCATAATTTATTTTGTAATAAATATTTCTATAAAAAAAACTAATATAATATTAAAATGAATATTTAAAATTATAATAAATATAAATAAAAATTAGATTTATCATTTATTATGTACTATATATCGCTTTAATGGTTACTATATTTAGGAATTACGGGGTCTAGAAGTTTACTTATTTAACTGTGTTTGCATTTTGTAGTTTATAGGTCTTATTTAAAAATAAAAAAAACTAAAAATTTATTTTTATTATTTTTGATATTTTAAAAGGTTATAACCTTAGAAAGTATAATAATTTTTTAAATTTTTTATCAAAAGTGAATTCAATATATAGTTATAATAATCATTATATTTATATATCACATAAATTCAATATAAAGTATTTAATTGATAGATATTCTAATAATGATCAAAAAATAAATTAATAATATATTATTAATAAGATAGATATCAATTAAAATATAATAACAAAACCTAAAATGATTCAGAAGGGAAGCAAAATATATTACTATATAATAAATTTTTGTTTTGAAATTTTTTCTTCTTTTTATAAGTTTATCTATATTTTTTGATTAAAAATAATTTATATAAATTATATTTGTCTAACACATATTTTTTATTGTAATTAATATTTAATAAAAATAAATGAATAAATAATTAAAATGAATATTTAAAATTATAATGAAAAAAATAATATTGAAATTTATTATTTATTATTTAGGGTATACCAGTTTACAAGAATTATCTATTTACGAGTTTTGATATTTCGGATTTATTGACTTAAGTGTTTAGGCATTTAGTAGTTTATAGGATTTATTTAAACAATGAAATAAAAAAAATTATTTTTGATATTTTCTCACATTTTAAAAGGTTATAACCTTTGAAAATATAATAATTTTAAATTTTATTAAAAATGTGAATACAATATTTTGAAATAAGAATCATTATAATTATATATATTATAAATTAAAAATAAACAATTTTATTGATAGATATGATATCAATTATCAAAAAAGAAATTAATATGCTATTATTAATATGATAGATATAAATTAAAATATAATTTCAAAACCTAAAATTATTCAAAATCAAAGTAAAATTTATTACCAAATAATAATTTTGTTTTTTAGTTTTTGCTTCTTTTTATAAGCTTATATTTTTTTTTGATGAAAAATAAATTATTTAAATTATATTTAAGGTTTACAAGTTTAAAGTTTTAAGTATTTAGGGGCTTTTGTGTTTAGGAGTTTATAGATTTAAGTATTTAGATATTTAGTGGTGTATAAGTTTTATTTAAACATTGATATAACATAAAATTTATTTTTATTTTTTTTTAATTTTTGAAGGTTATAACCTTTGAAAATATAAAAATTTCTAAATTTTTTTGAAATGTAAATATAATATTTAGTTATAATAATCTTAATAAATATATGTTATTTAAATTCAATATAAATAATGACATTGCTAGATATTATAATAATGATCAATAAATAAATTAATAAACTATTATTAATAAGATAGATATTATTTAAAATATATTTGCAAAATCTAAATTTATTCAAAATCAAAGTATATATTACTAAATCATAATTTTTTTTAATATTTTGCTTTTTTTATAAGTTTATATTTTTGTTATTAAAAATAAATTATTTAAATTATATTTGTCTTCCTCATATTTATTTTGTAATTTATAATTCTATAAAAATAAACTAATAAATAAATAAAATAAATATTTAAAATTAAAATGAATACAATTAAAATTGAGATTTATTATTTATTATTCAGGATATACAGGTTTAATGGTTTAAGTATTTAGATGTTTTGGGGTTTAGTCATTTAAGTGTTTATGCCTTAAGTGATTTTATCTAATTTTTGAAGGTTATAACCTTTGAAAATATAATAAATTTTAATTTTTTTTTAAAATTTGAATATAATATTTAGTTATAATAATCTTGTTTATTATATATAATATAAAATCAAAATAAATAATTTTATTAATAGATATTATAATAATGATCAATAAATAAATTAATAAACTATTATTAATTAGAATGATATAAATTAAAATATAATTGTAAAATCTAAAATTATTCAAAATTAAATTAAAAATAAATTACTAAATAATAATATCTTGTTTTAATAATTTTGCCACTTTTTATAATCTTATATTTTTTTGATGAAAAATAAATTATTTAAATTATATTCGTCTCACTAATAATTTATTTTGTAATTAATATTTCAATAAAAATAAAATGATAAATAATTAAAATGAATATTTAAAATTATAATGAATACTAATAAAATGAGATTTATTATTTATTATTTAGAGTATACTAATTTAAAGGCTTATGTATTTATGGGCTTCGGGGTGAGGAATTTAGTCATTAAGAATTTAGGTATACTAATTATATATTATTTAAATTCAATATAAATAATTTTTTTATAGATATTATGATGACGATAATAAAATAAATTAATAAACTATTATTAATAAGATAGATATTAAATAAAATTAATTTGCAAAACCTAAAATGATTCAAAATCAAAGTAAACTATATTAATAAGATAGATATTAAATAAAACAATTATTAATAAGATAAAATATTCAGGTTTAAAAGATTATATATTTAGGTGTTTTGGGATTTAAGAATTTAGTGATTTAAGTGTTTATGCATTTAGTAGTTTAAAGGGTTACTTAAAAAATAAAATAACAAAATTTTTTTTTGTTATTTGTTCTCATTTTTGAAGGATATAACCTTTGAAAGTATAACAATTTTAAATTTTTTTTATAAGTGAATACTATATTTAGTTATGATAATCTTAATAATTATATATCATGTAAATTCATTATAAATAATTATATTGATATATATTATAATAATGATCGCACAAAAGATTGATAAACAATTATTAATAAGATAAATATTGTTTAAAATATATTTACAAAACCTAAAATGATTAAAAATCAAAGTGAAATATTTTACTAAATATTAATTTTAAATTTTTAAATTTTTAAATTTTTGTATACATTTATAAGCTTATATATTTTTTGTGAAAAATAAATTATTTAAATTATATTTGTCTCACGATTAATTTATTTTTTATTTTATATTTCTATATTAAAAAACTAATAAATAATTAAAATGTATATATAAAATTATAATGAATACTAATAAAAATGAGATTTATGATTAATTATTTTGGGTATACCTATTTAATTGTTTTAGTTTATTATGGTTTTAGGGTTAATGAGTTTATTGATTTATATGTTTGCACATTTAGGTGTTATAAGTTTTATTTAATCAATGAAATAACAAAAAATTTATTTTTATGAATTTTCGTGATTTTCAAAGGTTATAACCTTTGAAAATATAATAATTTTTTAATAGTTCTAAAATTGAATACAATACTTAGTTATAATAATCTTAATAATTATATTTGAAGTAAATTCAATATAAAAAATTTTATTAATATATATTATTTTGATGATCAAAAAAAAATTAATAAATTATTATTAATAAGATAGATATTAATTAAAATATATTTGCAGAACCCAAAATAATTAAAAATCAAAGTAAATTATATTACTAAATAAAATTTTAAATTTTTGAAATTTTGTTTATTTTTATAAGCTTATATTTTTTTTCATAAAAAATAATTTATTTAATTTATATATGCCTCACTCATTATTTATTTTGTAATTAATATTTCTATAAAAATAAACTAAAAAATAATTAAAATGAATATTTAAAATTATAATGAATACAAATAAAAATGAGATTTATTATTTATTATTTAGGTTATATAAGTTTAATGGTTTAAGTATATAGGGGGTTTTGGGGTTTAGGAGTCTAGAAATTTAAATGTGTAGGCTTTTAGTGGATTAAATGTTTTATTTAAATAATAAAATAATAAAAATAATTTTTTTTGTTTTTTTATCATTTTTGAAGGTTATAACCTTTGAAAATATAATAACTTTTAATTTTTTTTCAAATGTAAATATAATATTTAGTTATAATAATCTTAATAATTATAAGACATTTAAATTCAATATAAGTAATTTTATTGTTAGATATTATAAAATTGATCAAATAATAAACTAATAAACTATTCTTAATATGATTGATAGCAATTAAAATATAATTGCAAAACCTATACATAATGATTCAAAATTATAGTAAAATATATTACTAAATAATAATTTTTTATTTTTAAATTTTTACTTCTTTTTATATGCTTATATATATTTTTGATTAAAAATAAATTATTAAAATTATAGTTGTCTCGCTCATTATTTATTTTGTAATTAATATTTCTATAAAAAATAAGCTATAAATAATTAAAATGAATATTTAGAATTATAATGAATACAAATTAAATTGAGATTTATGATTTATTATATGTGGTATACCGGCTTAATGGTTTGATTATTTATGAGTTTTGTTGTTTAGGAGTTTATCAATTTATGTTTTTAGGCATTTAGTGGTTTATAGGTTTTATTTATATAATAAAATTAAAATTTTTTTTTAGATTTTTTCTGATTTTCAAAGGTTACAACCTTTTAAAATAAAATAATTTTTAAAGTTTTCTGAAATGTGAATATTATGTATAATTATATTAATCTTACTATGTATATATCATATAAATTCAATATAAATAATTTTAATGATAGATAATATAATAATGATCAAAAATTAAATTAACAAACTTTTATTGATAATATAAATATTAATTAAAATAGATTTACAAAACACAAAATAATTCAAAATCAAATCAAAATATATTACTAAATAATAATATTTAATTTTTAAATTTGTCCTTCTTTTTATAAGCTTATATTTTTTTTGATTAAAAATAAATTATTTAAATAATATATGTCTTACTCGAAATTTATTTTGTAATTAAATTTTATAAATAATTAAACTATAAATAATTAAAATGAATATTTAAAATTATAATAAAAAGAAATAAAAATTAGATTTATTATTTATTAAGTAGTATATAGATGTTAAAATGTTTATTTATTTAGGGGTTTCGGGGTTTATTAGCTTACTAATTTAAGTAAGTAAGCATTTAATGGTTTATAGGTTTTATTTAAAAAATAAAATAACTAAAAATTTATTTCTATTATTTTTTCTCATTTTTTAAGATTATAACCTTTGAAAATATAATAATTTTTAAATTTTTTTCAAAAGTGAATATAATATTTATTTATAATACTCATAATATTTATATATCATATAAATTCAATATAAACAATTTTATTGATAGATATTCTAATAATTATCAAAAAATAAATTAAAAATCTATTATGAATAAGATTGATATTACTTAAAATATAATATCAAAACCTAAAATGATACAAAATCAAAGCAAAAAATATTACTAAATAATAATTATTTGTTTTTAAATTTTTATTCTTTTTATAAGCTTATCTATTATTTGAAATAAAATAATTTTTATAAATTATATTTTTAACTCATAATTTATTTTATAATTAATACATATATAATAATAAAAAACTAAACAATCAAAATGAATTTTTTAAATTATAATGAAAACAAATAAAAATGAAATTAATTAATTATTATTTTGCGTATACCGATTTAAAGGATTATCTTTATAGAGGTATCGGGATTTAGTAGTTTAGTGATTTAAATGCTTAGGCATTTAGTGGTGTATAGGTTTTATTTAAACAATAGAATAACAAAGAAAAAATATTTTTTTTTATTTTTTCACATTTTCAAAGGTTACCTTTGAAAATATAATAATTTTAAATTTTTTTAAAAAGTGAATACAATATTTAGTTATAATAATAATTTTATTATATATCATAAATTCAATATAAACATTTTTATTGATAAATATTCTAATAATGATTACAAAATAACTTAATAATCTAATATTAATAAGATAGATATCAATTAAAATATAATTACAAAACATAAAATGATTCAGAAGCAAAGCAAAATATATTACTATACAATAATTTTTTGTTTTGAATTTTTTTTTCTTTTAAAAAGTTTATCTATGATTTTTTGATGAAAAATAATTTATATAAATTATATTTATGTAACTCATAAATTATTTTGTAATTAATATTTATATATATAAACAAATAAATAATTAAAATGAATATTTAAAATTATAATGAAAAAAAAATAAGATTTATTATTTATTATTTAGGGATAGCGGTTTAATTTAAATTAGATCTGTCTCACTAATAATTTTTTTTGTAATTAATATTTCTATAAAATTAAACTGAGAAATAATTAAAATAAAAATTTAAAATTATACTGGATAAAAATTAATATGAGATTTATTATTTATTATTAATGTATACCAGTTTAATGGTTTAAGTATTTAGAGGTTTTGTCGTTTAGGAGTTTAGCAATTTATGCTTTTAGGCTTTTAGTGCTTTATAGGTTTTATCTAAAAAATATAATTCAAAAAATATATTTTAATTATTTTTTGATATTTTCAAAGGTTAACCTTTCAAAATATAATAATTTTTAATTTTTTTTAAAAAGTGAATACAATCTTTAGTTATAATAATCATTATATTTATATATCATATAAATTCAATATAATCAATTTTATTGATAAATATTTTAATAATGATCAAAAAATAAATTAATAATCTATTATTAATAAGATAGATATCAATTAATATATAATTACAAAACCTAAAATGATTCAGAAGCAAAGCAAAATATATTACTATATAATAATTTTTTGCTTTAAATTTTTTTTTCTTTTAAAAGTTTATCTATAATTTTTTGATGAAAAACAATTTATATAAATTATATTTGTCTAACTCAATTTATTTTGTAATTAATATTTATATATAAATAAACAAATAAATAATTAAAATGATTATTTAAAATTATAATGAAAAAAAATTGAGATTTATTATTTATTATTTAGGGATACCGATTTAATTTAAATTAGATCTCTCTCACTAATAATTTATTTTGTAATTAATTTTCTATAAAATTAAACTGATAAATAATTAAAATAAAAATTTAAAATTATACTGAATAAATATTAAAATGAGATTTATGAATTATTATTAATCTATACCAGTTTAATGGAATAAGTATTTAGAGGTTTTGTCGTTTAGGAGTTTATCAATTTATGTTTTTAGGCTTTTAGTGGTTTATAGGTTTTATTTAAAAAATAAAATAACAATAAATATATTTTTATTATTTTTTAATATTTTCAAATGTTATAACCTTTCAAAATATAATAATTTTTAAATTTTTTTCAAAAGTGAATACAATCTTTAGTTATAATAATCATTATATTTATATATCATATAAATTCAATATAAACAATTTTATTGATAAATATTCTAATAATGATCAAAAAATAAATTAATAATCTATTATTAATAAGATAGATTTCAATTAAAAAAAGATAGATATCAATTAAAATATAATTATAAAACCTAAAAATGATTCAGAATCAAAGCAAAATATATTACTATATAATAATTTTTTGTTTAGAATTTTTTTTTCTTCTAAAAAGTTTATTTATAATTTTTGATGAAAAATAATATATATAAATTATATTTGTCTAACTCAATTTATTTTGTAATTAATATTTATATATAAATAAACAAATAAATAATTAAAATGAATATTTAAAATTATAATGAAAAAAGAATAAGATTTATTATTTATTATTTAGGGATACTGGTTTAATTTAAATTAGATCTGTCTCACTAATAATTTATTTTGTAATTAATATTTCTATAAAAATAAACTAATAAATAATTAAAATAAAAATTTAAAATTATACTGAATAAAAATTAAAATGAGATTTAAGATTTATTATTAATGTATACTAGTTTAATGGTTTAAGTATTTACAGGTTTTGTCGTTAAGAGTTTAGCGAATTATGTTTTAGGCTTTTAGTGGTTTATATGTTTTATATAAATAAATAAAAAACAAAAAATATTTCTATAATTTGTTATCATTTTCATAGGTTATAACCTTTCAAAATATAATAATATTTGCAATTTTTTGAAATGTGAATACAATATTTAGTTATAATAATATTAATAATTATATATCATATAAATTCAATATAAACAATTTTATTGATAGATAATATAAAAATGATCAAAAATAAAATTAATAAACTATTAATAAAAAGATAGATATTAATTAAAAAATATTTACAAAACCCAAATTGATTCAAAATTAAAGTAAATATATTACTGCATAATAATTTTTAATTTTTAAATTTTTACTTCTTTTATAAGCGTATATTTTTTTTATTAAAAACAAATTAATTAAATTATATTTGTCGCACTCATACTCTATTTTGTAATAAATATTTTTATAAAAATAAACTAATAAATATTTAAAATGAATATTTAAAATTATAATAAATAGAAATAAAAATTAGATTTATTAATTATTAAGTAGTTTATAGAAGTTTAATGGTATATGTTGGGGAATTGCGCTTCCACGGTAGTGAGATTAAGAAACAGAAACAATAGAAACACAGATAACAAGCAATATATATCCCAATCCAACAATTATCCATGACAGAATCAAAAAAATAAGAAATCAACACCGAAAATAACATGGTTCGTTAGTCGCTCAGTACAACAAGCTACATCCACCATAAAACGCTTATGCGTTACTAGATTAAAACCAAAATAGAAATGACTTACAGTATGCAACACACAGAGTAGTCGTGAAAAATCGCATAGAGAGAAGAGAGAGATGATGAACAGTTCCATGGGTCAAAAACAGTCACCCGAAAAATAAAATTACAAATCATTTTATATTAAAAAACATAAAGGTTCATTAACCTGCAGCGGGTCGACTCATGGAATGGGACCTCCATTATTGTGCTACTGCTGCATTTCTGGCCTTTTAATATTTCCTTTCCTGCACTTAAATGAAAATATTAAAACAGAAAAAACATTTTGTTATACAAATAGATTATAAAATAAAAACAAATTACATATACATAGTATATGTATTTAGGGCATTATAGGGTTTAGAAGTTTACTGATTTAACTGTGTATCCATTTAGTGGTTTTAATGTTTTTATTTAAAAAATAAAATAAAAAAAATTATTTTATTATTTTTTATATTTTCAAAGGTTACCTTTGAAAATATATTAATTTTTATATTTTTTTCAAAAGTGAATAAAAAATTTATTTATAATAATCATAATAATTATATATCATATAAATTCAATATAAATAATTTTATTGAAAGATTTTCTAATAATTATCAAAAAATAAATTAAAAATATATTATGAATAACATTGATATTACTTAAAATATAATATCAAAACCTAAAATGATTCAAAAGCAAAGCAAAATATATTACTTAATAATAATTATTTGTTTTTAAATTTTTATTTTTTTATAAGCTTATCTATTTTTTGATGAAAAATAATTTTTATAAATTATATTTTTAACTCATAATTTATTTTATAATTAATATATATATATATATAACTAAAGAATCAAAATAATTTTTAAATTATAATGAAAACAAATAAAAATGAGATTTATTAATTATTATTTAGGGTATACCGGTTTAAAGGATTATCTATATAGGGGTATCAGGGATTTTGAAGTTTAGTGATTTAAGTGTTTAGGCATTTTGTGGTTTATAGGTTTTATTTAAACAATAAAATAACAAAAATATTTTTTGTTATTTTATTGTTTTTTCACATGTTAAAAGGTTATAATCTTTAAAAATATAATAATTTTAAAATTTTTTTCAAAAGTGAATATAATATTTAGTTATAATAATTATTAAATATATATGATATAAATTCAATATAAACATTTTTATTGATAAATATTATAATAATGATAAAAAAATAATTTAATAATCCATTATTAATAATTTAGATATCAATTAAAATATAATTACAAAACCTAAAATGATTCAGAAACAAAGCAAAATATATTACTATATACTAATTTTTTGTTTTTAGTTTTTTTCTTGTTTTAATTAGTTTATCTATATTTTTTTTGTTGAAAAATAATTTATATAAATTATATAAATTTATAACTTATACTTTATTTTGTAATTAATATTTATATAAAAATAAACAAATAAATAATTAAAATGAATATTTAAAAGTATAATGAAAAAAAAATGAGATTTATTATTTATTATTTAGAGTATACGGTTTAATTTAAATTAGATCTGTCTCACAAATAATTTTTTTTGTAATTAATATTTCTATAAAAATAAACTGATAAATAATTAAAATAAAAATTTAAATTATACTTAATAAAAATTAAATTGAGATTAATGATTTATTATTAATGTATACCAATTTAATGGTTTAAGTATTTAAAGGTTTTATCGTTTAGGAGTTTAGCAATTTATGTTTTTAGGCATTTAGTGGTTTAAAGGTTTTATTTAAATAATGAAATAACAAAAAATTTATTTTTGATATTTTTTCAAATTTTCAAAGGTTATAACAATTGAAAATACACTAATTTTAAAATTTTTTAAAAATGTTTATACAATATTTAGTAATAATAATTATTATAACTATATATAATATCATCTAAATATAAACAATTTTATTGATAGATATTATATCAGTTATCAAAAAATAAATTAATAAACAATTATTAATATGATAGATATAAATTAAAATATAATTAAAAAACCTAAAATGATTCAGAATCAAAGTAAAATTTATTACTAAATAATAATTTTTTTAATGTTTTTGCATCATTTTATAAGCTTATATTTTTTTTGATGAAAAATATATTATTTAAATTATATTCGTATCACTCATAATTTATTTTGTAATTAATATTTATATAAATTATTTAAATTATATTTAAGGTTTACGAGTTTAAAGGTTTAAGTATTTAGGGGCTTCGGGGTTTAGGAGTTTAGATATTTATGTATTTAGGCATTTAATGGTTTATAAGTTTTATTTAAACAATTATATAACAAAAAATTTATTTTTGTTATTTTTTATCATTTTTGAAGGTTATAACCTTTGAAAATATAGCAATTTTTAAATTTTTTTTATATGTGAATACGATATTTAGTTATGATAATCTTAATAATTTATATCATGTAAATTCAATATAAACAATTATATTGATAGATATTATATTAAAGATCAAAAAATAAATTAATAAACTATTATTAAAAAGAAAGATATTATTTAAAATATATTTGCAAAACATTAATTTATTCAAAATCAAAATAAAATATATTACTAAATAATAATTTTGTTGATGTTTTGCTTCTTTTTATAAGTTTATATTTTTTTTATTAAAAGTAAATTATTTAAATTATATTTGTATTCCTCATAATTTATTTTTAATTTATAATTCTATAAAAATAAACTAATAAATAATTAAAATGAATATTTAAAACTTATAATGAATACAAATAAAATAGAGATTTATTATTTATTATTCAGGATATACTAGTTTAATGGTTTAAGTATTTAGGTGTTTTGGCATTTAGTGATTTAAGTGTTTATGCCTTTAGTGATTTATAGTTTTTATTTATAGAATGAAAAATAAAAAATTAATTTTTTGATTTTTTTTTAATTTTTAAAGGTTATAACCTTTGAAACTATAATAAGTTTTAATTTTTTTTAAATGTGAATATAATATTTAGTTATAATAATCTTAATAATTATATATAATGTAAACTCAATATAAATAATTTTATTAATACATATTATAATAATGATCAAGAAAAAATTAAAAACTATTATTAATAAGATCAAATAAATTAAAATATAATTGCAAAATCTAAAATGATTCAAAATAAAAATAAAATATATTACTAAATAATAAATTTTTGTTTTTAAAATTTTGCCTCTTTTAATAAGGATATATATTTTTTTTGACGAAAAATAAATTATTTAAATTAGATCTGACTCACTAATAATTTATTTTGTAATTAATATTTCTATAAAAATAAACTTATAAATAATTAAAATAAAAATTTAAAATTATAAATAATAAAAATTAAATTGAGATTTATGATTTTTTATTAATGTACACCTTTTAATGTTTAAGTATTTAAAGGTTTTTTCGTTAAGGAGTTTAGCAATTTATGTTTTTAGGCTTTTAGTGGTTTATAGGTTTTATTTAGACAATAAAATAACAAAAAAAAATTTGTAATTTTTTCTCATTTTCATATGTTAAAACCTTTGAAAATATAATAATATTTAAAATTTTTCGAAATGTGAATACAATATTTAGTTATTTTAATATTAATAATTATATCTCATATAAATATAATATAAACAATGTTATTGATAGATAATATAATAATGATCAAAAATTAAATTAATAAACTATTAATAAAAGGATAGATATTTATTAAAAAATATTTACAATACCCAAATCGATTCAAGATTAAACTAAAATATATTACTGAATAATAATTTTTAATTTTAAAATTTTTACATCTTTTATAAGCGTCTATATTTTTTTGATTTAAAATAAATTATTTAAATTATATTTGTCGCACTCATAATTTATTTTGCAATAAATATTTTATAAAAACAAACTAATAAATATTAAAATAAATATTCAAAATTATAATAAATAAAATAAAAATTATATTTATTTATTATTAAGTAGTATATAGTGGTTTAATGGTTTATGTATTTAGGAGTTTACTAATTTAACTATATAAGCATTTAGTGGTTTATATGTTTTATCTAAAAAATAAAATAACAAAAAATTTATTTTTATTATTTTTTGATATTTTTAAAAGTTATAAACTTTGAAAATATTTTAATTTTAAAACTTTTTTCAAAAGCGAATACAATATTTAGTTATAATAATTATTAAATTTATATATCATATAAATTCAATATAAACATTTTTATTGATAAATAATCTAATAATGATCAAAAAATAAATTAATAATCTATTATTAATAAGTTAGATATCAATTAAAATGTAATTACAAAACCTAAAATGATTCAGAAACAAAGCAAAATATATTACTATATAATATTTTTTGGTTTTAATTTTTTTCTTCTTTTATTAAGTTTATCTATATTTTTTGGTTGAAAAATAATTTATATAAATTATTTTAGTATAACTTATAATTTATTTTGTAATTAATATTTATATAAAAATAAGCAAATAAATAATTAAAATGAATATTTAAAATTATAATGAAAAAAATAAAAATGAGATTTATTATTTATTATTTAGGATATACATGTTTAAAAAATATATCTATTTAGGATTTTCGAGATTTAGAAGTTATTGATTTAAGTATTTAGGCATTTAATGGTTTATAGGTTTTATTCAAATAATGAAATAACAAAAAATTTATTTTTTATATTTTTTCAAATTTTTAAAGGTTATAACATTTGAAAATACAATAATTTTAAAATTTTTTAAAAATGGTTATACAATATTTAGTAATAATAATTATTATAACTATATATAATATTATCAAATTTAAACAATTTTATTGATAGATATGATATCAATTACCAAAATATAAATTAATAAATAATTATTAATATGATAAATATAAATTAAAATATAATTAAAATTCTAAATTGATTCAAAATCAAAATAAAATTTATTACTAAATAATAATTTTTTTTGAGTTTTTGCATAATTTTATAAGCTTATATGTTTTTTTGATGAAAAATATATTATTTAAATTATATTTGTATCATTCATAATTTATTTTGTAATTAATATTTCTATAAATTATTTAAATTACATTTAGGTTTACGAGTTTAAAGTTTAAGTATTTAGGGGCTTCAAGGTTTAGGAGTTTAGATATTTATGTATTTAGGCATTTAATGGTTTATAAGTTTTATTTAAATAATGATATAACAAAATATTTATTTTTGTTATTTTTTCTCAATTTTGAAGGTTATAAACTTTTAAAATATAACAATTTTTAAATTTTTTTATATTTGAATACTATATTTAGTTATGATAATCTTAATAATTTTATATCATGTAAATTGAATATAAACAATTATATTTAAATATATTATATTAATGATCAAAAAATAAATTAATAAACTATTATTAATAAGATAGATATTATTTTAAATATATTTGCAAACTTTAAATTTATTCAAAATCAAATTAAAATATATTACTAAATAATAATTTTGATTATGTTTTGCTTCTTTTTATAAGTTTATATTTTTTTTATTAAAAATAAATTATTTAAATTATATTTGTATTCCTCATAATTTATTTTTAATTTATAATTCTATAAAAATAAACTAATAAATAATTAAAATGAAAATTTAAAACTATAATGAATACAAATAAAATAGAGATTTATTATTTATTATTCAGGATATACTAGTTTAATGGTTTAAGTATTTAGGTCTTTTGGGGTTTAGTGATTTAAGTGTTTAGGCCTTTAGTGATTTATAGTTTTTATTTAAAGAATGAAAAAATAAAAAATTTAATTTTTTGATTTTTGTTAATTTTTGAAGGTTATAACCTTTGAAAATATAATAATTTTTATTTTTTTAAATATGAATATAATATTAAGTAATAATAATCTTAATAATTATATATAATGTAAACTCAATATAAATAATTTTATTAATAGATATTATAATAATGATCAATAAAAAATTTAAAAACTATTATTAATAAGAATGATATAAATTAAAATATAATTGCAAAATCTAAAATGATTCAAAATAAAAATAAAATATATTACTAAATAATAAATTTTTGTTTTTATAATTTTGCCTCTTTTTATAAGGATATATATTTTTTTTGATGAAAAATAAATTATTTAAATTAGATCTATCTCACTAATAATTTATTTTGTAATTAATATTTCTATAAAAATAAACTGATAAATAATTAAAATAAAAATTTAAAATTATATATAATAAAAATTAATGTACACCAGTTTATTAATGTACACCTGTTCAATGGTTTAAGTATTTAGAGGTTTTGTCATTTAGGTGTTTAGCAATTTATGTTTTTAGGCATTTAGTAGTTTATAAGTTTTATTTAAACAAAAAAATAACAAAAAAAAATTTGTAATTTTTTCTCATTTATATAGGTTTTAACCTTTGAAAATATAATAATATTTAAATTTTTTTTCAAATGTGAATATAATATTTAGTTATAATAATATTAATAATTATATATCATATAAATAGAATATAAACACTTTTATTGATAGATAATATAATAATGATCAAAATTTAAATTAATAAACTATTAATAAAAAGATTGATATTAATTATAAAAATATTTACAAAACCTAAATTGATTCAAAATTATAGTAAAATATATTACTGGAAAATAATTTTTAATTTTTAAATTTTTACTTCTTTTATAAGCTTATATTTTTTTGATTAAAAATAAATTAATTAAAATATATATGTCATTTTCATTATTTAATTTGTAATAAATATTTCTATAAAAATAAACTTATAAATAATTAAAATGAATATTTAAAATTATAATAAATAGAAATAAAAATTAGATTTATTAATTATTAAGTAGTATATAACTGTTTAATGGTTTATGTATTTAGGCATTATGAGGTTTAGGAGTTTACTGATTTAACTTTGTATGCATTTATTGGTTTATATGTTTTATTAAAAAAATTAAATAATAGAAAATTTATTTTTATTATTTTTTAATATTTTCAAAGGTTATAACCTTTGAAAATATAATAATTTTTAATTTTTTTTAAATGTGAATACAATATTTAGTTATAATAATCATTATATTTATATATCATATAAATTCAATATAAACAATTTTATTGATAAATATTCTAATAATGATCAAAAAATAAATTAATAATCTATTATTAATAAGATAGATATCAATTAAAATATAATTACAAAACCTAAAATGATTCAGAAGAAAAACATAATATATTACTATATAATAATTTTTTGTTTTGAAATTTTTTTTTCTTTTAAAAAGTATATCAATAATTGTTTGATGAAAAATAATTTATATAAATTATTTTGTCTAACTCAATTTATTTTTTAATTAATATTTATATATAAATAAACAAATAAATAATTAAAATGAATATTTAAAATTATAATGAAAAAAAAATGAAATTTATTATTTATTATTTAGAGATACCAGTTTAATTTAAATTAGATCTGTCTCTCTAATAATTTATTTTGTAATTAATATTTCTATAAAATAAATTGATAAATATTAAAATAAAAATTTAAAATTATACTGAATAAAAATTAAAATGAAATTTAAGATTTATTATTAATGTATACCAGTTTAATGGTTTAAGTATTTACAGGTTTTGTCGTTAGCAGTTTAGCGATTTATGTTTCTAGGCTTTTAGTGGTTTATACGTTTTATTTAAAAAAATAAAATAACAAAAAAAATTTATATAATTTTTTTTCATTTTCATATGTTATACCATTTGAAAATATAATAATATTTAAAATTTTTTAAAATTTTAAAACAATATTTTGTTATAATAATATTAATAATTATATATCATATAAATTTAATATAAATAATTTTATTGATAGATATTATAATAATGATCAAAAATTAAATTTATAAACTATTAATATTAAGATAGATATTAATTAAAAAATATTTACAAAATCCAAATTGATTCAAAATTAAAGTAACTTATATTACTTGATAATAATTTTTAATTTTTAAATTTATACAGCTTTTATAAGCATATAATTTTATTAGATAAATAATATATTATTTAAATTATATTTGACCCACTCATAATTTATTTTGTAATAAATATTTCTAAATAAATACACTAATAAATATTTAAAATGAATATTTAAAAATATAATAAATAGCAATAAAAAATAGATTTATTAATTATTAAGTAGTATTTAGCGGTTTAATGGTTTATGTATTTAGGCATTACGGGGTTTAGAAGTTTACTGATTTAACTTTATATTCATTTAGTAGGGCTGCTCACGGGACTCGGAGATTCGCGACCTGACCCGAAGTCTTGTCCCTAAAGAATCGGGACTAACAAAATCCGTTGACTTTAACTTTTCCCATCCCATTCTGTCACGTATTTTGTCTTTTGGGATGTTTCTGGATCTTAAGCAATATCAATCCCGAGAACCATCCCATCCTAAAAAACCGATACTATAACCAATAATATATATATATATATAACATGAAGATGCCACCTATTCCACTAATGCGAATCCAATTCCGATGCACCTATTGATGTTCCGACTAGTTCTAGGCCGACTCATGTCGTTCCAGCCATGTTCAGTTAGGTCCAACCCTTGTACATCGCACTTCTGGTTGCCTCCACCGTGACCCATATGCCACTAGCCTTTTGGTTTGTTTTTTTGACGAGAATTGAGTGATTTATTATTATTATTATTATTATTATTATTATTATGTGTTTCAGTCAGTTTTGTTGAGTATTGGTTATGGTGTTGTGGTTGGGCCGAATGAGTGGGCTGAATGTGTTACAGTCAGTTTTGTAGAGCTTGCTTGTTTGAAATATTTATATATATTTATGCTTAACATATCATATTAATTAATAAAAATGCAGATCGCACAATCCAACGGCAAACAAAAAATTTAATAAATTGAAGATGATCACATCTCAAATGATCAAAGTACTTGTAAATCCAATCATCAATTTTTCACGAACCCTCCTATTGTTACGGCAGGTTCTTCAATTCCAATTGTAAAAGAAAGTGAGGGTACATCTAAAACTCAAGCTCATAAAAAGTATAAGTCTGATGTTTGAGAAACTTATGAGATATTAGTTGATTCAGAGAGAAATGAAACTGGTCGCGCAGCTTGTATATGGTGCAGTTAATAATAAGTGGCAAAAATTGATCACTGTACTTCGGGTTTATGGAAATACTTGAGAAAGACTTGTATGAAAATTCCACACAAAAAAGAATTAATAGAAGCTCACAAAGGTAAAGACAAGTCACAATCTTTGTTGAATTTCACTAAATGTACTAGTTCAGAGGATAACAAATTAACTTGTTGGAAATTTGATCAACAACTAGTTAGGGAGGCTTTGGTGAAAATGATCATAAAGATGAATTGCTTTTTTGTTTTGTTGAGAGTGGGGGGTTTAAGGAGTTTTGTGAAGTTAGCATGCCTCAATTTAAAATTCTATCTTGGCACTCTACATTGAAAGATTGTTTTTTTTAGTTTTTGAAGGAAAAGAGAAATTATTAGATAGCATATCATCTCATTGTTGTAGAGTTTCATTGACTAGCGACACTTGGACTAGTATTCAATATTTCTCTCATATATGTTTGACTGTTCATTCCATTGAATCTCAATAGAATTTGCATAAAAGGCTTTTGAACTTTTGTGTAATTAAAAGTCATTATGGAGTTAATATTAGAAATGCTATTGAGTTTTGCATTAATGAATGGGGTTTGAGAAAGTTGATGTTCATTACTGTTGACAAAGCACCAAATAATGATGTTGCAGTTGAACAATTGAAAAAAGGCTTGTGAAGAAAAGTGTCGTACCTTTGAGAGGCGAGCTTTTTCAAATGAGATGTTGTGCTCATATCCTAAACTTAATTGTCAGAGATGACATTGCAGTAGTTGAGGGTGCTATTCAAAAAATTAGAGATGTGGTGAAATTTGTGAGGAGTAGTCCTAAAAGATTAGATATGTTTAAGTTATGTGTTGAAGAAGCAAACTTGACATATAGATCTTCATTGCAATTAAATTGTACTACAAGACGGAATTCAACTTATTTGATGCTACAAATTGATATAAAATATCCAAAAGAATTTTATAAGTTGGAGGACAAAGACAAAAGGTTTTTGAAGGAGTTTGGTTCAAACGTTCCAACTGAGAGAAACTGAACAAACGCCAAAATTTTGGCTCGTTTCTTGAAAACTTTTTATGAGGTGACTTGTAAATTTTCTAACTCATAATATTCTACCTCTAGTGTTTATTTTACACAGATTATTCGAATTTTGAAAAAAATTGAGCTTTTTGAAAATAGTAGAGATACAATGGTGTCTGAAATGGGTATTAAAATGAGGCATAAATTCAACAAATATTGGGGTTCTCTCCAGTCAACAAATATTATGCTTTTTGTAGCAGTAGTGTTGGATCCTTGATATAAGCTCAAATATCTCAAGGTTAAGTACACTTAGCATTAGGGAGAGGAATTGGCTAAAAATTTTGTGAAAAAGATTATAAATGCTTTAAATGAGATGATGGATGATTATAAAGATTTAAATGAAGATAAATCAAAAGAAGATGATTTCGCTTCTACTATGTTGAAGAAAAATTATGATTTCTTTGATGGTAGTGATACTTATGTTGATAATTCTTTTTTTGTTGAATTGGAGAAAGAATATGTTGTAGCTTTGGAAGAGTTGGATAGGTACTTGGAGGACAAACTTTAAAAAAATAAAATTGATTTTGATCTTCTAAACTGGTGGACGGTAAATGTGGTTAGGTATCCTTCTTTGGAAAATGTAGCAAGGGATGTATTTGATATACAAGCATCTACTGTGGTCTAAGAATCTACATTTAGTAATGGGGGGAGAACTTTAGATAAATTTAGGAGTTCTTTAACATCTATTACAGACAAAGTTCTCATATGTCTATAAGATTAGTTTAGAAGCTCAAACAAACCTATTGAAATTAAAGAATTAGTTAATGACCTTGATGATAATGAATCAGGTTAGTATACAAATCTTGTAAATTTTAATTTCACTTTTACTTATTTTATTCATTCAATTTAATAAAAATATGGTTCAATTACAATTTTCAGAGGGGTCACAAGATCCAAATATTCTTCCAACTATAGTTGTCCAACTAAATTTGGAATGGGTGTATTAAATTTTATAAGGTAATATTTTGTTTTTTTATTAACTGGTTTTCATCTTAGAAATTTACGTCTACATGATTAACTGGTTTTCATCTTTGGTTGTCCTTCTATAGTAGAGGAAGAAAAGGGAGGAGTTGTAGAAGAGATAATTAATTGGGTTTGGATTTTCATTGTTGTTTCGGGTTGGAACTTTGAAATGATTATTATCACGGTTGTTATTAGTTGTATTTTTTTTTATTATATTAAGCTGCCTAATTTTAGCAATTACTTAGTAGTAATTGATGCTACCATTGTTTGTGGTCATCTTTAGCTATTCCTTAATATTTTAAGTAATTGTTTAAAAAATGTAGTATTGCTATTATGGTTAACTTTTACTCGGCTGAACAAAGCCAACTTGTGACAAAACAAAGAACCAAATTAAGCACATAACTCGATCCCGTCCTATTTTATATTTCTATCCTTTTCTGCACATCAAAGCTTTCGACAAGGTAATGGAACTCATTTGCGGTATTCTGCCTAATTGACAAAACAAAATTGGCCCAATTTGAGTTTGAAAGATACATAACTAAGGAATTATAAATGGTTTAACAAAAGGTTTCGACATGAACTAACTTGGCCGATTTGAAGATAATAAATTAAAAAAAATGTCCGAACTCTGTTCCTTCCAGGAACTATTTTCTCCTACCCAAAATCCCCGATCTACGTCCCGTACAGTCTAGATTTTTTTTCAACCTATGGGACGGGTCTGGATCTTGAAAAAAGAATCTCCGAACTATTAGAAGGGACTGGAGATTTGTAATTCCCATCCAGTCCCGTCCCATGAGCACCCCTAGCATTTAGTGGTTTATAGGTTATATTTAAAAAATAAAATAACAAAAAAATTTTTTTTTATTAATTTTTAATATTTTCAAAGGTTATAACCTTTGAAAATATAATAATTTTTAATTTTTTTTCAAATGTGAATACAATATTTTGTTATACTAATCATTATATTTATATATTATATAAATTCAATATAAATAATTTTATTAATAAATATTCTAATAATAATCAAAAAATAATTAATAATCCATTAATAATAAGATAAATATTAATTAAAATATAATTATAAAACTTAAAATGATTCAGAAGCAAAGAAAAATATATTACTATATAATAATTTTTTGTTTTTGAATTTTTTTTTCTTTTAATAAGTTTATCTATATTTTTTAATGAAAAATAATTTATATAAATTATATTTGTCTAACTCATAATTTATTTTGTAATTAATATTTATATATAAATAAACAAATAAAGAATTAAAATGAATATTTAAAATTATAATGGAAAAAAATGAGATTTATTATTTATTATTTAGGAATACTATTTTAATTTAAAATAGATCTGTCTCACTAATAATTTATTTTGTAATTAATGTTTCTATAAAAATAAACTGATAAATAATTAAAACAAAAATTTAAAGTTATACTAAATAAAAATTAAAATGAGATTTATGAATTATTATTAATGTATACCAGTTTAATAGTTTAAGTATTTAGATGTTTTGTCATTAGGAGTTTAGCGATTTATGTTTTTAGGCCTTTAGTGGTTTATAGGTTTTATATAAAATAATAAAATAACAAAAAAAAATTTCTATAATTTGTAATCATTTTCATAGGTTATAACCTTTGAAAATATAATAATATTTACAATCTTTTGAAATGTGAATACAATATTTAGTTTTAATAATATTAATTATTATATATCATATAAATTCAATTTAAACAATTTAATTGATAGATAATATAATAATGATCAAAAATTAAATTAATAAACTATTAATAAAAAGATAGATATTAATTAAGAAATATTTACAAAACCCAAATTGATTCAAAATTAAAGTAAAATATATTACTGCAAAATAATTTTTAATTTTTAAATTTCTACTTCTTTTATATGCTTATATTTTTTTTTATTAAAAATAAATTAATAATTATTTTTGTCGCACTCATAATTTATTTTGTAATAAAAATTTATATAAAAATAAACTAATAAATAATTAAAATGAATATTTAAAATTATAATAAATTGAAATAAAAATTAGATTTCTTAATTATTAAGTTGTATATAGCAGTTTATTGGTTTATGTATTTAGGGATTACGGGCCTTAGGAGTTTACTGATTTAACTGTGTATGATTTTGTGGTTTATAGGTTTTATTTAAAAATTAAAATAACAAAATATTTATTTTTATTATTTTTTGATATATTCAAAGGTTATAACATTTAAAAATATAATAATTTTTAAATTTTTTTCAAATGTGAATTCAATATTTAGTTATAATAATCATTATATTTATATATCTTATAAATTCAATATAAACAATATTATTGATAATAATCTAAAAATGATCAAAAAATAAATTAATAATTTATTATTAATAAGATAGATATCAATTAAAATATAATAAAAACACCTAAAATGATTCAGAAGAAATCAAAATATATTACTATATAATAATATTTTGTTTTGAAATTTTTTTATCTATTAAAAAGTTTATCCATATTTTTTTGATGAAAATTAATTTATATAAATTATATTTGTCTAACTAATAATTTATTTTTTAATTAATATTTATATAAAAATAAACAAATAAATAATTAAAATGAATATTTAAAATTATAATGAAAAAACTAATATTGAGATTTATTCTTTATTATTTTGGGTATACAAGTCTAATTTAAATTAGATCTGTCTCACTAATAATTTATTTTGTTATTAATATTTCTATAAAAATAAACTAAAAAATAATTAAAATAAAAATTTAAAATTATACTAAATAAAAATTAAAATGAGATTTATTAATTATTATTAATATATACTAGTTTAATATTTTAAGTATTTAGAGGTTTTTTCGTTTATGACTTTGGCAATTTATGTTTTTGGGCATTTAGTGATTTATAGGTTTTATTTAAACAATGAAATAACAAAAAAATTATTTTTGATATTTTTTCACCTTTTCAAAGGTTATAACCTTTGAAAATATAATAATATTAAAATTTTTTAAAAATAAGAATACAATATTTAGTAATATTAATCATTATAATTATATATAATATAAACTAAATATAAACAATTTTATTGATAGATATGATATCAATTATCAAAAAATAAATTAATATGTTATTATTAATTTGATAGATATAAATTAAAATATAATTGCAAAAAATATTCAAAATCCAAGTAAAATTTATTACTAAATAATAATTGTTTTTAATGTTTTGCTTTTTTTATAAGTTTATATTTTTGTTATTAAAAATAAATTATTTAAATTATATTTGTCTTACTCATAATTTATTTTGTAATTAATAATTCTATAATAATAAATTAATAAATAATAAAAATGAATATTTAAAATTATAATGAATACAAATAAAATTAAGATTTATTATTTATTATTCAGGATATACCGGTTTAAATGTTTAAGTATTTAGGTGTCGTGTGGTTTAGGAGTTTAGTGATTAAATTGTTTAGACCTTTAGTGATTTATAATTTTTATTTAATGAAATAAAAAAAAAAAATTTAATTTTTTTGATTTTTTTTTTAATTTTTGAAGGTTATAACCTTTGAAAATATATAAATTTTTAATTTTTCTAAGTGCGAATATAATATTTAGTTATAATAATCCTTATAATTATATATAATATAAACTAAATAAAAATTATTTTATTAATAGATATTATAATAATGATCTATAAATAAATTAATAAACTAGTATTAATAAGAATGATATAAATTAAAATATAATTGCATAATCTAAAATGATTCAAAATCAAAATAAGAAATATTACTAAATAATAATTTTTTAATTTAAAAATTTTGCCTCATTTTATAAGCATATATATTTTTTTGATGAAAAATAAATTATTAATTATATCTGTCTCAATAATAATTTATTTTGTAATTAATATTTCTAACAAAATAAATTGATAAATAATTAAAATAAATATATAAAATTATAATGAAAACTAATAAAAAAGAGATATATGATTTCTTATTTAGGGTATACCTATTTAATGGTTTAAGTTTTTTGTGATTTTAGGGTTAAGGAGTTTAATGATTTATATGTTTGCACATTAAGGTGTTTATAGGTTTTATTTAATCAATGAAATAACAAAAAATTTATTATTATGAATTTTCATGATTTTCAAAGGTTATAACCTTTGAAAATATAATAATTTTTTAATCTTTCTAAAATATGAATATAATACATAGTTATAATAATCTTAATACTTATATTTGATGTAAATTTTATATAAAAAATTTTATTAATATATATTATTTTGATGATCGAAAAATAATTAATAAACTATTATTAATAAGATAGATATTAATTCAAAAATATTTGCAGAACCCAAAATAATTCAAAATCAAAGTAAATTATATTACTAAACAAACTTTCAAATTTTTGAAATTTTGTTTATTTTTATAAGCTTATATTTTTTTTCATAAAAAATAATATATTTAAATATATATATATACCTCACTCATTATTTATTTTGCAATTAATATTTCTATAAAAATAAACTAAAAAATAATTAAAATGAATATTTAAAATTATAATGAATACAAATAAAAATGAGATTTATTATCTATTATTTATGTTATATAAGCTTAATGGTTTAAGTATTTAGGGGGTTTTGGGGTTTAGGAGTCTAGAGATTTAAATGTGTAGGCATTTAGTGGATTAAATGTTTTATTTAAATAATAAAATAATAAAAAAATTATTTTTGTGATTTTTTATCTATTTTGAAGGTTATAACCTTTGAAAATATAATAACTTTTAAATTTTTTTCAAATGTAAATATAATATTTAGTTATAATAATGTTAATAATTATAAGACATTTAAATTCAATATAAGTAATTTTATTGTTAGATATTATAAAATTGATCAAATAATAAACTAATAAACTATTCTTAATATGATTGATAGAAATTAAAATATAATTGCAAAATCTATACATAATGATTCAAAATTATAGTAAAATATATTACTAAATAATAATTTTTTGATTTTAAATTTTTACTTCTTTTTAAATGCTTATATATTTTTTTGATTAAAAATAAATTATTAAAATTATAGTTTTCTCGCTCATTATTTATTTTGTAATTAATATTTCTATAAAAAATAAGATATAAATAATTAAAATTAATATTTAGAATTATAATGAATACAAATTAAATTGAGATTTATGATTTATTATATGTGGTATACAGGTTTAATGGTTTGATTTTTTAGGAGTTTTGTCGTTTAGGAGTTTATCAATTTATGTTTTTAGGTATTTAGTGGTTTATAGGTTTTATTTATATAAAAAAAATTAAAAAAAAATTTTAGATTTTTTCTGATTTTCCAAGGCTATAACCTTTGAAAATAAAATAATTTTTAAAATTTTTTGAAATGTGAATACTATGAATAATTATATTAATCTTACTAATTATATATCATATAAATTCAATATATATAATTTTAATGATAGATAGTATAATAATGATTAAAAATTAAATTAATAAACTAGTATTAATAATATAAATATTAATTAAAATATAATTAAATAACACAAAATGATTTAAAATCAAATCAAAATATATTACTAAATAATAATATTTAATTTTTAAATTTGTCTTTTTTATAAGCATATATTTTGTTTGATTAAAAATAAATTATTTAAATAATATTTGTCTTACTCGAAATTTATTTTGTAATTAATTTTTCTAAATAATTTAACTATAAATAATTAAAATGAATATTTAAAATTATAATAAATAGAAATAAAAATGAGATTTTTTATCTATTAAGTAGTATATAGATGTTAAAATGGTTATGTATTTAGGGGTTTCGGGGTTTATGACCGTACTAATTTAAGTAAGTAAGCATTTAATGGGCTATAGGTTTTATTTAAAAAATGAAATAACAAAAAAATTATTTTTATTATTTTTTCTCATTTTTTAAGGTTATAACTTTTGAAAATATAATAATTTTTAAATTTTTTTCAAAAGTGAATACAATATTTATTTATAATAATCATAATAATTAAATATCATATAAATTCAATATAAACAATTTTATTAATAGATATTCTAATAATTATCAAAAAATAAATTAAAATCTATTATGAATAAGATTGATATTACTTAAAATATAATATCAAAACCTAAAATGATTCATAAGCAAAGCAAAATATATTACTATATAATAAAAATGAATATTATTAATTTATTATTTAGGGTATACCGATTTAAAGAATTATATATATAGAGGTATCAATATTTTGTAGTTTAGTGATTTAAATTCTTAGGCATTTAGTGGTGTATAGGTTTTATTTAAACAATAGAATAACAAAGATAAAATATTTTTTTCATTTTTTCACATTTTCAAAGGTTATAACCTTTGAAAATGTGATAATTTTAAAATTTTACTTAGTAATATAATTAACTTTGATTTTGAATTATTTTGGTTTATGCAAATATATTTTAAATAATATCTGTGTTATTAATAATAGTTTATTAATTTATTTTTTGATCAACAAAATAATATATATTAATAAAATTTTTTATATTGAATTTACATCAAATATAATTATTATGATTATTATAACTAAGTATTGTATTCATATTTTAGAACTATTGAAAAATTTTTATATTTTCAATGGTTTATAACCTTTGAAAATCACAAAAATTCATAAAAATAAATTTTTTGTTATTACATTGATTAAATAAAACCTATAAATCAATAAATAAAACCTAAATGTGTAAACATATAAATCAATAAACTCATTAAACTTAAAACCACAATAAACTTAAACCATTAAATAGGTATACCCTAAATAATAAATAATAAATCTCATTTTTATTAGTATTCTTTATAATTTTATATATACATTTTAATTATTTATTAGTTTATTTTTATAGAAATATAAATTAAAAAAAAAATTAATAGTTAAACAAATATAATTTAAATAATTTATTTTTCATCAAAAAATATATAAGCTTATAAATAGATACAAAAATTTTAAAAATTAAAATTAATATTTAGTAAATTATTTCACTTTGATTTTGAATCATTTTAGGTTTTGTAAATATATTTTAAACAATATTAATCTTATTAATAATTATTTATTAATCTTTTGTATGATCATTATTATAATATATATCAATATAATTGTTTATATTGAATTTACATGATATATAATTATTAAGATTATCATAACTAAATATAGTATTCACTTTTAAAAAAATTTAAAAATTGTTATAGTTTCAAAGGTACTATCCTTCAAAAATGAGAACAAATAACAAAAAAAATTTTGTTATTTTATTTTTTATATAAGACCTATAAACTAATAAATGCCTAAACACTTAAATCACTAAATTCTTAAATCCCAAGACTCCTAATTATATAATTTTTTAAACCTATATATTTTATCTTATTAATAATAGTTTTATTTAATATCTATCTTATTAATATATTTTACTTTGATTTTGAATCATTTTAGGTTTTGCAAATAAATTTTATTTAATATCTATCTTATTAAAAAAAGTTTATTAATTTATTTTATTATCGTCATCATAATATCTATAAAAAAATTATTTATATTGAATTTACATAATATATAATTATTTAGATTATTATAACAAAATAATATTTTGATATTTTAAAAAAAAATTAAAAATTATTAAGTTTTCAAAGGTTATCACTTTTGAAAATAAGAAAAATTAAAAAAATATATTTTATGTTATTAGATTTTTTAAATAAAATCTATAAACCACAAAATACCTAAATTCTTAATGACTATACTCCTATACCCCGAAGCCCTTAAATACATAAGTGTTTAAATTAGTATACTTTAAATAATAAATAATAAATCTCATTTTTATTAGTATTCATTATAATTTTAAATATTCATTTTAATTATTTATCAGTTTATTTTTATAGATATATTAATTACAAAATAAATTATTAGTGAGACAGATATAATATAAATAATTTATTTCTTATCAAAAAAATATAAGATCATAAAAAGAGGCAAAATTTTTAAAACAAAATATTATTATTTAGTAATTTATTTTAAATTAATTTTAAATAATTTTAGATTTTGAAATTATATTTTAATTTATATCATTCTAATTTATTATAGTTTATTAATTTATTTATTGATCATTATTATAATATCTATTAAAAAAATTATTTATATTGATTTTACATTATATATATTTATCAAGATTATTATAACTAAATATTATATTCACATTTAAAAAAATAAAAATTATTATATTTTCAAAGGTTATAACCTTCAAAAATTAGAAAAAATCACTTAAGGGATAAACACTTAAATGACTAAACCCCAAAACACCTAAATATTTAAACCATTAAACCTGTATATCCTGAATAATATATAATAAATCTCAATTTTATTTGTATTCATTATAATTTTAAATATTTATTTTACTTATTTATCAGTTTATTTTTATAGAATTATAAATTACAAAATAATTTATGAGGAAGACAAATATAAGTTAAATAATATATTTTTAATAACAAAAATATAAACATATAAAAAAAGCAAAATATTAAAAAAATGTATTATTTAGTAATATATACTTTGATTTTGAATAAATTTTGATTTTGCAAATATATTTTAAATAATATCTATCTTATTAATAATAGTTTATTAATTTATTTATTGATCATTATTATAATATCTAGCAATGTGATTATTTATATTGAATTTAAATGACTTATATTTATTAAGATTATTATAACTAAATATTATATTTACATTTGAAAAAAATTTAGAAATTTTTATATTTTCAAAGGTTATAATCTTTAAAAATTAGATAAAAAAATAAAAATAAATTTTTTGTTATACCATTGTTTAAATAAAACTTATAGACCACTAAATTCCTAAATACTTAAATCTATAAACTTTTAAAGACAAAAGCCCCTAAATAATTAAAACTTTAAACTCGTAAACCGTAAATTTAATTTAAATAATTTATTTTTCTTCAAAAAAAAATATAAGCTTATAAAAAGAAGCAAAAACTAAAAAACAAAAATTATTATTTGGTAATAAATTTTACTTTGATTTTGAATCATTTTATGTTTTGCAATTAAATTTTAATTTATATCTATCATATTAAAAATAGCATATTAATTTATTTTTTGATAATTGATATCATATCTATCAATAAAATTATATATATTTAGTTTATAATATATATAATTATAATGATTCTTATTACTAAATATTGTATTCACATTTTTAAAAAATTTAAAATTATTACATTTTCAAAGGTTATAACCTTTGAAAATGTAAGAAAATATCAAAAAAAATTTTTTGTTATTTCATTATTTAAATAAATCATATAAACTACTAAATGCCTAAACACTTAAGTTAATAACTCCGAAATCTCGAAAACCCTAAAAAGATAATACTTTTAAACTAGTATTCCCTAAATAATAAATAATAAATCTCAATATTATTTTTTTCATTATAATTTAAAATATTCATTTTAATTATTTATTCATTTATTTTTATTAAATATTAATTATAATAAAAATTATGTCTTAGACAAATATAATTTATATATATTTTTTTCTTCAAAAAATATAGATAAGCTTATAAAAAGAACAAAAAATTTCAAAACAAAAATTTATTATATAGTAATATATTTTGTTATCCTTCTAAATCATTTTAGGTTTTGTAATTATATTTTAATTGATATCTATCTTATTAATAATAGATTATTAATTTATTTTTTAATCATTATTAGAATATTTATCAATAAAATTATTTATATTGAATTTTTATGAAATATAAATATAATGATTATTATAACTAAATATTAAATTCACTTTTTAAAATAATTTAAAAATTATTATATTTACAAAGGTTATAACATTTTAAAATATCAAAAAATAATAAAAATAAATTTTTTGTTTAATTATTTTTTAAATAAAACCAATAACCACTAAATGCATACACAGTTAAATCTGTAGAATACTAAACCTCGTAATGCCTAAATACATAAACCATTAAACTATTATATACTACTTAATAATTAATAAATCGAATTTTTATTTCTATTTATTATAATTTTAAATATTTATTTTAATTATTTATTAGTTTATTAATATAGAAATATTTATTACAAAATAAATTGAGTGCGAAAAATATAATTTAAATATTTTTTTAATCAATAAAAGTATTTACGCTTATATAATAAGTAAAAATTTAAAAATTAAAAATTATTATTAAGTATAATATTTTACTTTAATTTTGAATCAATTTGGGTTTTGTAAATATTTATAATTAATATATATCTTATTATTAATAGTTTATTAATTTAATTTTTGATCATTATAATAATATCTATCAATAAAATTGTTTATATTGGATTTATATGATATATAATTATTAATATTATTATAACTGAATATTGTATTTACATTTCAAAAAATTTTAAATATTATTATATTTTCAAAGGTTATGACCTATGAAAATGAGAAAAAATTATAATTTTTTTATATTTTATTGTTTAAATAAAACCTATAAACCATTAAATGCCTAAAAACATAAATCGCTAAACTCCTAAATGACAAAACCTCTAAATACTTAAATTATTAAAATGGTATACATTAATAATAAATCATAAATTTCATTTTAATTTTTATTCAGTTTAATTTTAAATTTTTATTTTAATTATTTATCAGTTTTATTATAGAAATATTAATTAAAAAATAAATTATTAGTTAGATAGATCTAATTTAAATTAAACTGGTATACTTTAAATAATAAATAATAAACCTCATTTTTTTTCATTATAATTTTAAATATACATTTTAATTATTTATTTGTATATTTTTATATAATTATTAATTACAAAATAAACTGAGTTATACAAATATAATTTATATAAATTATTTTTCATCAAAAATTTATAAATAAACTTTTTAAAAGAAAAAAAAATTCAAAACAAGAAATTATTATATATTAATTTATTTTGCTTTTCTTCATAATCATTTATGGTTTTGTAATTATATTTTAATTGATATCTATCTTACTAATAATAAATTATTAATTTATTTTTTGATCATTATCAGAATATTTATCAATAAAAATATTTATATTGAATTTATATGATATATAAATATAATGATTATTATGACTAAATATTATATACACTTTTGAAAAAAAAATTAAAATTATTATATTTTCAAAGGTTATGACCTTTGAAAATGTGTAAAAATAAAAAAAAAATATTTTTTTTATTATTTCATTATTTAAATAAAACCTATACACCACTAAATACATAAACACTTCGTTGACTAAACTACAAAATCTCGATACCCCTATATAGATCATCCTTTAAACCGGTATACATAAAATAATAATTAATAAATATCATTTTTATTTGTTTTCATTATAATTTTAAAAAATCATTTTGATTGTTTAGTTTTTTATTTATATATATATATTAATCATAAAATAAATTATGAGTTAAAAATATAATTTATTAAAAATATTTTTCATCAAAAAATATATAAGCTTATAAATATAATTAAAATTTAAAAACAAATAATTATTATTTAGTGATATATTTTGTTTTGTTTTGAATCATTTTAGGTTTTGATATTATATTTTAAGTAATATCAATCTTATTCAAAATAGATTTTTAATATATTTTTTGATAATTATTAGAATATCAATCAATAAATTAGTTTATATTGAATTTATATGATATATAATTATTATGATTATTATAAATATATATTGTATTCACTTTTGAAAAGAATTTTAAAAATTATAATATTTTCATTGGTTATAACCTTCAAAAATTAGAAAAAATAATAAAAATAAATTTTTTGTTATTTCATTTTTAAAATAAAACTTATTGATCATTAAATGCATAATTACTTAAATCAGTAAGCTCATACACCCCGAAACCCCTAAATACATAAAAATTTTAACAGCTATATACTACTTAATAAATAATAAATCTCATTTTTATTTCTATTTATTATAATTTTAAATATTAATTTTAATTATTTAAAGTTTAATTTTTTAGAAAAATTAATTACAAAAAAAATTGAGTGAGACAAATATTATTTAAATAATTTATTTTTAATCAAATAAAAATATAATCTCATAAAAAGAAGGAATTATTTGTAAATTAAATATTATTATTTAGTAATATATTTTTTTTGATTTTGAATCATTTGTGTTATGTAAATATAATTTAATTAATGTTTATATTATTAATAATAGTTTATTAATTTAATTTTTGATCATTATAATACTATCTATCTTTAAAATTGTTTATATTGAATTTATATGATATATAATTAGTAAGATTAATATAATTTTACATGGTATTCCCATTTCAAAAAATTTAAAAATTATTTTATTTTCAAAGGTTATAACCTTTGAAAATCAGATAAAATCAATTTTTTTTATTTTTATTATATAAATACAAACTATAAACCAATAAATGCCTAAAAACATAAATTGCTAAACTCCTAAACAACAAAACTTGTAAATTAACAATCCCTTAAACTGGTATACCATATATAATAAATCATAAATCTCATTTTAATTTGTATTCATAATAATTTTATATATTCATTTTAATTATTTATTAGTTTATTTTTTATAGAAATATTAATTGCAAAATAAATAAAGAGTGAGACAAATATAATAATAAATAATTTTATTTTTAATAAAAAAATAAATATAAGCTTATAAAAAGAAGTAAAAATTTAAAAACAAAAAATTATCATTTAGTAATATATTTTACTTTGATTTTTAATCAATATAGGTTTTGGATTTATATATTAATTGCTATCAATCTTATTAATAATAATTTATTAATTTATTTTTTGATCATTATTATAATATCTATCAATAAAATTACTTAGATTGAATTTAAATGTCTTATAATTATTAAGATTATTATAACTAAATATTATATTTACATTTGAAAAAAATTTAAAAATTATTATATTTTCAACGGTTATCACCTTGAAAAATAATAAAAAATCAAAAAAATAATTTTTTTATTATTTTATTATTTAAATAAAACTTATAAACCACATTTAAATATTTAGACTCCTTAACCCCAAAACTCCCTAAATACTTAAACCATTAAACCTATATAACCTAAATAATAAATATTAATTTCATTTTTATTTGTATTCATTATAATTTTAAATATTCATTTTGATTATTTTTTAGTTTATTTTTATAGAAATATTAATTACAAAATAAATAATGAGTGAGACATATAATTTAAATATATTATTTTTTATGAAAAAAAATAAGCTTAAAGAAATAAACAAAATTTCAAAAATTTAAAAATTATTTTGTAATATAATTTACTTTGATTTTGAATTATTTTGGGTTCTACAAATATATTTTAATTAATATCTATCTTATTAATAATAGTTAATTAATTTATTTTTCGATCATTGTAAATATATATATTAATAAAATTTTTTATATTAAATTTACATCAAATATAATTTTTAAGATTATTATAACTAAGTATTGCATTCATATTTTAGAAAGATTAAAAAATTATTATATTTTCAAAGGTAATAACCTTTGAAAATCACGAAAATTCATAAAAATAAATTTTTTGTTATTTCAATGATTAAATAAAACCTATAAACACCTAAATGTGAAAACTTATAAATCAATAAACTCCTTAACCCCAAAACCACAAAAAATGTAAACCATTAAATAGGTATACCCTAAATAATAAATAATAAATCTCTTTTTATTAGTATTCATTATAATTTTAAATATTCATTTTAATTATTTATCAATTTATTTTTATAAAAATATTAATTACAAAATAAATTATTAGTGAGACAGATATAATTTATATAATTTATTTTTCATCAATAAAAATATATGCTTAGGCAAAATTTTTAAAATAAAAAATTATTATTTAGTAATATATATTATTTTGATTTTGAATCATCTTAGATTCTACAATTATATTTTAATTTATATCATACTTATTAATACGAGTTTATTAATTTATTTATATATCATTATTATAATATTTATTAATAAAATTATTTATATTTTGTTTACATTATATATAATTATTAAAATTATTATAACTAAATATTATATTCACATTTAAAATAAATTTAAAATTATTATATTTTTAAAGGTAACAACCTTCAAAAATTAAAAAAATTCAAAAAATTAAATTTTTTGTTTTTTTATTATTTAGATAATAACAATAAATCACTAAAGGTCTAAACACTTAAATCACTAAACTTTTAGACCCAAAAACATGTAAATACTTAAACCATTCAACCAATATAATCTGAATAAAAAATAATAAATCTCAATTGTATTTGTATTCATTATAATTTTAAATAATTATTTTAATAATTTATTAGTTTATTATTATAGAATTATAAATTACAAAATAAATTTTGAGTAAGACAAATTAATATAAATAATTTATTTATATTAACAAAAATATAAAGTTATAAAAAAATCAAAACATTAAAAAAATTATTATTTAATAATATATTTTACTTTGATTTTGAATAATTTTAGATTTTGCAAAAATATTTTAAATAATATCTATCTTATTAATAATAGTTTATTAAATTTTTTTTGATCATTATTATAATATCTAGCAATGTAATTATTTATATTGAATTTAAATGACTTATAATTATTAAGATTATTATAATTAAATATTATATTTACATTTGAAAAAAAATTAAAAATTATTATATTTTCTAAGGTTATAACCATCAAAAATGATAAAAAATAACAAAAATAAATCTTTTGTTATATCATTGTTTAAATAAATCTTATAAACCATTAAATACCTGAACACATAAATCTATAAACTCCTAAACCCCGAAGCCCCTAAATAATTAAACCTTTAAACTCGTAAACCTTAAATATAATTTAAATAATATATTGAAATATTAATTACAAAATAAATTAAGAGTGATACAACTATAATTTAAATAATTTATTTTTCATCAAAAAAATATATAAGCTTATAAAAAGAAGCAAAAACTAAAAAACAAAAATTATTATTTAGTTATAAATTTTACATTGTTTTTGAATCATTTTAGGTTTTTTAATTATATTTTAATTTATATTTATCATATTAATAATAGCATATTAATTTATTTTTTGATAATTGAGATCATATCTATCAATAAAATTTTTTATATTAAGTTTATATTATATATATTTATAATGATTATTTTTACTACAAATTCTATTCATATATTAAAAAAAATTAAAATTATTATATTTTCAAAGGTTATAACCTTTGAAAATGTGAACAAATATCAAAAAATATTTTTTTTGTTATTTCATTGTTTAAATAAAATCTATAAACCACTAAAATGCCTAAAAATAGAAATCGCTAAACTTTTAAACGACAAAACCTCTAAATACTTAAACCATTAAACTGGTAAACATTAATAATAATTCATAAATCTCCTTTTTAATTTTTATTCAATAAAATTTTAAATTTTTATTTTAATTATTTATCATTTTATTTTTATATAAATATTAATTACAAAATAAATTATTAGTGAGACGTATCTAATTTAAATTAAAATAGTATCCCTAAATAATAAATAATAAATCTAATTTCATTTCCTTATTATTTTAAATATTCATTTTAATTATTTATTTGTTTATTTATATACAAATATTAATTACAAAATTAAGTGAGCTAGACAAAAATAAGTTATATAAATTATTTTTCATCAAAAAATTATAGATAAACTTTTTAAAAGAAAAAAAAATTTCAAAACAAAAAATTATTATATAGTAATATATTTTGCTTTGCTTCTCAATCATTTTAGGTTTTGTAATTATATTTTAGTAGATATCTATCTTTTTAATAATAGATTATGAATTTATTTTTTGATCATTATTAGAATATTTATCAATAAAATTATTTATAAAGAATTTACATGATATATAATTATAAAGATTATTATAACTAAAATTTATATATACATTTAAAAATAATGTAAAAATTATTATATTTTTAATGGGTATCATCTTTGAAAATGAGACAAAAAGATAAAATTAATTTTTTTGTTGTTTTATTGTTTATATAAAACCTATAAACTACTAAATGCGTAAATACTTAAATCATTAAACTCCTAAACCTCAAAATCTCAACACCCTTAAAATTGTTTATATTTTTTGATTATTATTATATTTATATTTAGTTTATTAATATCTATCAATAAAATTGTTTATTTTTAATTTACATGATATAAAATTATTAAGTTTATTATAACTAAATATTGTATTCACATTTGAAAAAAATTTAAAAATTATTATATTTATAAAGGATATAACCTTCAAAATTGATAAAAAATTCGAAAAATAATTATTTTGTTATTTCATTATTTAAATAAAACATATAAACTACTAAATGCCTAAACATTTAAATAACTAAACTCCTAAACTCCTAAATACTTAAACCATTAAACTGGTATACCCTAAATAATTAATCATAAATCTCATTTATATTTGTATTCATTATAATTTCAATATTCATTTTAATTATTTATTAGTTTTTTTTATAGAAATATTAATTTCAAAATAAAATTATGAATGAGACAAATATAATGTAAATAATTTATCTTAATCAAAAAACTTTATATGCTTATAAAAAGAATCAAAAATTTAAAAATAAAAAATTATTTTTTAGTAATATATTTTACTTTGATTTTGAATCGTTTTAGGTTTTTCAAATATATTTTAATTAATATTTATCTTATTAATAATAGTTTAATATTCTATTTAATGATCGGTATTATAATATCGATCAATAAAATTATTTATATTGAATTTACATGATATTTAATTTTTATTATTATTATAATTAATTATTTTATTAACATTTAAAAAAAATTAAAAATTATAATATTTCCAATGGTTATAACCTTGAAAATGAGAAAAAATCATAAAAATAATTTTTTTATTATTTAATTATTTAAATAAAACCTATAAACCACAAAATACATAAATATTTAAATTACTAAACTCCGAAACCCTGATACTACTGCACCACACACACATAGCGACGGACCATAGTACACACGTGCACATATTCTTGTCCATTTTGGTGTAGCATTTAGAGGGGCCAGCAAGTCCTTGGAGGAACCATAAGTATGGGCCACTAGCTTGTAGAGGGACCCACTAGCAAGCCGAGATGATAACAATCAGACAACTGATGAGACCGAGCAAAGTGGTCGGGAGTAAACCCAGTAGTAGCTAGGAGTGGGTCCTACTAGCCGTATCAGGCAGCATAGAGGGCCACCCAACCATCACCCAATAGGAATATGGGGTAATCCATGATTAATTGGAGAGCCAGCAAAATTTGAAGCATCACAAAGTAGGGCCAGTAAGCAATGGATTCCAGACCAGCAACACGGGAGCAAAAGATTCAGACTTGTAGTTTATGTTTATAGTCTTATTTGTATTTTGGACTTTGTATGCACCATGGACTTGTAGAGACGGATCATGACATACTCACACACACAATCTTGTTTGTTCTCTATGTAGCATGCAATGAGGACAACTGAACCCATGAGTATCTTTAAGTGGGCCCCACTAATGCATTTTGTAAATAAACATTAGGCAATGCTACACTCCCGGGAGCAAAAGACCCATCTTTATAGTATTTTGTAATTTTACTAGTATTCTAGATTGGTTGTACGCGTAGATAATTAGACTATGAGATGGACCTCATCACACATGCACACCGATGCATTCATATTTTTTGATATTTTGTCGGTGCAACATACAGCCACTTCTTGGAGCTCGAGGAGGAAGCATTCTAACCCAAGAGATACTCTTTTGAAAATCATTGGAGCAAAAGAAAGTGGAATTCATAGGTGAGAATGAATTGAAAAAGTGCCGTAGATATGGACTTGTGGATTTATGAATATTCAGTTTTACATGTATTCCATTGCATAGCAATGACATAGGCAAACGCTTGATGTGCATGCCTCACAAAAATACAATCTTATATTTGCATAGTTTTAATATGGTACATCATTCAGGTTCCTCCAAAAGGCTTGGTCAAATCCGAATGGAAAGGACGCATTGCGCATAATGACAAAATGCCAACTCTGAAGTCCGGGAATGCCAAGTGCTTTTATTGTATTCGTACGCTTTTAATTATTAGGGATTATGTTTTTTAATGTATTTTATGCATATAATCATTAAGGTGCATACGATTTGGTGGGGTGGCCTAAATTAGTCAGTTTTTCAGTCTCTTGTAAGTTGTGTGCCTAAATAATAAATAAAGTGTGTATTTTCCAAAAAAAAAAACAAAAAAAAATCATAAACCCTAAACTTTAAATCCTAAACCCTAAACCATAAACCCTAAACTTTAATTCCTAAACCCTAAACCATAAACTATAACCCTAATCCATAAACCGTAAATCCTAAATTTAATGTTTTGGAATTTTATAATCAAATGACTAAGTGTTAAATTTAAATTGAAATTCACAACTTTTAGGAATGTCACAAATTTATCTTTTTGTATATGTAACACAAAGTCATGACTCAAGGGGTGCGTTATGGATTCAGTCTCTTTCTTGTTTTAGATTATTGTAGCATTAGCAATGGTTATGATTGTATATTTTGTCTCTAGAACACAAAATCATATCGATGAGAATATGCCATAACTTGTGTCTATCTGTTGAACATATTGTTATGGCACTAAGAATGATCATGATACATATTTAATCACTATAATACTGGGTCACAGTATTGGATATGTCCATAGCTTGAGCATTTTATCTTTATATTGCAAAGACATTGCACTAAGAATGATTGTAACTTTGGACATTCCTCAAGAGCAAAAGTCATGACCCTAGAAATAGTTAAAGCTCGAGTACTACTCTTTATAACTTTATATAGCTAAAATTCTTGGGATTGGAAATATATATATGGCTCTTTCTTTTGATTTGTGACCTCAAGTGTCAATATTCAAGACTAATATTTAGAGCATTGATTGAAACCTTTTATACGTTTGAATATGATTTATTTACACCTTTTTGGGTATCGTGAGCTTATATACATAACTCATTTAATATAAAATGAAAGAAATGATACTTTTCATATCCAAGAGGATATAAAAAAATGGCTTAGACATGCCAATAAATTAATTTTTTGTTTTTTGATTTAAAGAGATCCCATACTTCTTGCCCTGCTCAAACTGCCCAGGGGGTAGTTTGTTCTAATAGGCTACAAGGTGGTTATTTTTTTAGAGGTGAACTATGTTTTAAAAAAATTGCTTAGATTGTGTGCATTAGAGATATTTTAGAAGAAATTACAATAATCAATATAAATAGCATCCTCAACAACTAGCTATTTCTATACATAGGGTACAACTTTGGTTTAGCCTGTTAGTGTACATGTGTCAAATTACCTTTGGTAGCCCAGTGATTCAACATCAAACATGATGAGACATTATAGAGATAAAGTAAAAGATCCTATTATATTGGTTATATCTTTAGCAATCATTCTAAAGTTGAGAGAGAAACAAAATAAATTATTTTAATTATTCACTATAATTTTTATTATTATTTTAATTAATTATCAGTTTATTTTTATAGAAATATTTATTACAAAATAAATTATTAGTGAGACAGATCTAATTTAAATTAAATCTGTATATCCTAAATAATAAAGAATAAATTTCATTTTCTTTTCATTTTAATTTTAAATATTCAAATTTAATTATTTATTTGTTTATTTTTATATAAATATTAATTACAAATAAATTATGAGTTACACAAATATAATTTATATAAATTATTTTTCATCAAAATAATATAGATAAACCTTTTAAAAGAAAAAAAAAATTTCAAAACAAAAAATTATTATATAGTAATATATTTTGCTTTGCTTCTGAATCATTTTAGGTTTTGTAATTATATTATAATTAAAATTTAATTTTGTAAGTTTATATATTTGAAAAATAATAAGTTTAATTTTAGGATTATTAATTTATTCAAAAAATATAAAATATATTTTTATTCAAAATATAAACTTCAAAATAATTCAAAATATATGTTTTGTAATTAAATATATTTTAGGATCAAAAAATAATAAGTTTAATTTTAGGATTATTAATTTTAGGATTATTATTAATTTAATTTTAGGATTATTAATAATAAGTTTATATTTTTCAAATATAAACTTAATTTATTCAAAAAATTAAAAATTAAATAGTAATATATTTTAATATATTTGAAATTTTAAAAAAAAATTTCAAAACAAAAAATTATTATATAGTAATATATTTTGCTTTGCTTCTGAATCATTTTAGGTTTTGTAAATTTTTTGTAAAACAAAAAATTTAATTTTAGATAAAACCTATAAACCACTAAATAAAACCTATAAACCACTAAATTTAATTTTCAAAGGTTATATCATTATTTAAATAAAACCTATAAACCACTAAATTCCGAAAAACATAAATTGCTAAACTCCTAAACGACAAAACCTTTAAATACTTAAACCATTAAATTGGTATACATTAATAATAAATCATAAATCTCAATTTAATTTTTATTAAGTATAATTGTAAATTTTTATTTTAATTATTTATCAGTTTATTTTTATAGAAATATTAATTAGAAAAATAATTATTAGTCAGACAGATATAATTTAAATTAAACTGGTATACTCCGAATAATAAATAATAAATCTCATCTATTTTTCATTATAATTTTAAATATTCATTTTAATTATTTATTTGTTTATTTTTATATAAATATTAATTACAAAATAAAGTATAAGTTAAACAAATTTAATTTATATAAATTATTTTTCAACAAAAAAATATAGATAAACTAATTAAAAGAAGAAAAAAACTAAAAACAAAAAATTTTTATATAGTAATATATTTTGCTTTGTTTCTGAATCATTTTAGGTTTTGTAATTATATTTTAATTGATATCTAACTTTTTAATAATATATTATTAAATAATTTTATTATTATTATTATTATTATATTTATCAATAAAAATATTTATATTGAATTTATATGATATATATATTCAATAATTATTATAACTGAATATTATATTCACTTTTGAAAAAAATTTTAATATTATTGTATTTTCAAAGATTATAAGCTTTTAACAAGTGAAAAAATAAAAAAAATATATTTTTTTTATTTTATTCTTTAAATAAAACCTATACACCACTAAATGCTTAAAAACATAAATCACTAAACTACAAAATCCTGATACCTGTATATAGATAATCCTTTAAACCGGTATAACCTAAATAATAATTAATAAATCTGATTTTTATTTGTTTTCATTATAATTTAAAAAATGTATTTTGATAGTTTAGTTATATATATATATATATTAATTATAAAATAAATTATGAGTTAAAAATATAATTTATAAAATTAATTTTTCATCAAAAAATAAATAAGCTTATAAAAAGAATACAAATTTAAAAACAAATAATTATTATTATGTAATATATTTTGTTTTGCTTTTGAATCATTTTATGTTTTGATATTATATTTTAAGTAATATCAATGTTATTCATAATAGATTGTTAATTTATTTTTTGATAATTATTAGAATATCTATCAATAAAATTGTTTATATTGAATTCATATGATATATAATTTTTATTATTATTATTAATAAATATTTATTCACTTTTTGAAAAAAAGTTAAAAATTATTATATTTTCAAAGGTTATAACCATTGATAATATAAAAAAATAATAAAAATAATTTTTTTTTATTTTATTTTTTAAATAAAAACTATAAACCACTAAATGCATACACAGTTAAATCAGTAAACGTATAAACCCCGTAATGCCTAAATATATAAACCATTAAACTTCTATCTACTACTTAATAATTAATAAATCTAATTTTTATTTTTATTTATTATAATATTGAATTTATATGATATATAAATATAATGATTATTATAACAAAAGATTGTATTCAATTTATAAAAAAATTTAAAAATTATTATATTTTGAAAGGTTATAACCTTTGAAAATATCAAAAAATAATAAAAATATATTTTTTGTTATTTTATTTTTTAATTAAAACCAATAAACAACTAAAAGCCTAAAAACATAAATTGCAAAACTCTTGAACGACAAAACCTCTAAATACTTAAACCATTAAACTGGTATACCTTAATAAAATATAATAAATCTCATATTAATTTTTAATCAGTATAATTTTAAATTTTTATTTTAATTATTTATCAGTTTATTTTTTATGGAAATATTAATTACAAAATAAATTATTAGAGAGACAGATTTAATTTAAATTAAACTAGATTCCCTAATAATAAATAATAAATCTTATTTTTTTTCATTATAATTTTAAATATTCATTATAATTATTTATTTGTTTATTTATATATAAAAATTAATTACAAAATAAATTGAGTTAGACAAATATAATATATATATATATATATATATATATATATATATATATATATATATATATATATTATATTTACATAACACAAATAATTTTTAAAATTTTTTGAAATGTGAATACTTTGTATAATTATATTAAACATACTAATTATATATCTTATAAATTCAATATTAACAATTTTAAGGATAGATATTATAATAATGATCAAAAATTAAATTAATAAACTAATATTAATAATATAAATAATAATTAAAATATATTTATATAACACAATGATTCAAAATCAAATCAAAATATATTACTAAATAATAATATTTAGATAAAAAATATATTACTATATAAAAATGATTCAGAAGAAAGCAAAATATATTACTATATAATAATTTGTTGTTTTGAAATTTTTTTTCTTTTAAAATAAATTATTTTTATTTTAATGAAAAATAATTTATATAAATTATATTTGTCTAACTCATAATTTATTTTGTAATTAATATTTATATAAAAATAAACAAATAAATAATTAAAATGAATATTTAAAATTATAATGAAAAAAAAATATTGAGATTTATTATTTATTATTTAGGGTTACCGGTTTAAAATGATTATTATTTATTAATTAGGGTTACTGGTTTAAAAGGATTATTATTTATTATTTAGGGTTTTTAAGATTTAGGAGTTATTGATTTAAGTGTTTTGGCATTTAGTGGGGTATAGGTTTTATTTAAACAAAGAAATATCAAAAAAAAATTTTTTTTTTTATTTTTTCACATTTTGAAAGCTTATAACCTTTGAAAATTAATAATTTTAAAATCTTTTTCAAAAGCGAATTCAATATTTACTTATAATAATCATTATATTTAAATATCATATAAATTCAATATAAATAATTTTATTGATAAATATTCTAATAATGATCAAAAAATAAATTAATAATCTATTATTAATAAGATATATATCAATTAAAATATAATTACAAAACCAATAATGATTCAGAAACAAAGCATATTATATTATTATATAATAATTTTTTGTTTTTAATTTTTTTTTCTTTTAATAAGTTTATCTATATTTTTTTGATGAATAATAATTTATATAAATTATATTTGTCCAACTAATAATTTATTTTGTAATTAATATTTATATATAAATAAAAAAATAAATAATTAAAATGAATATTTAAAATTATAATCAAAAAAATGAGATTTATTATTTATTATTTAGGGATACAGGTTTAATTTAAATTAGATCCGTCTCACTAATAATTTATTAAGTAGTGTATAGTTGTTAAAAGGTTTATGTATTTAGGGGTTTCGTGATTTATGAGCTTACTGATATAAGAAAGTAAGCATTTAATGATCTATAGTTTTTATTTAAAAAATGAAATATAAAAAAATTATTTTTATTATTTTTTCTCATTTTTTAAGGTTATAACCTTTGAAAATATAATAATTTTTAGATTTTTTTCAAAAGTGCATACAATATTTAGTTATAATAATCATTATATTTATATATCATATAAATTCAATATAACCAATTTTATTGATAAATATTATAATAATGATCAAAAAATAAATAAATAATCTATTATTAATAAGATGGATATCAATTAAAATATAATTACAAAACCTAAAATAATTCAAATGCAAAGAAAAATATATTACAATATAATAATTTTTTGTTTTGAATTTTTTTTTATTTTAAAAAAGTTTATATATATTTTTTGATTAAAAATAAGTTATATAAATTATATTTGCGTAACTCATAATTTTTTTTGTAATTAATATTTATATAAAAATAAACAAATAAATAATTAAAATGAATATTTAAAATTATAATAAAAAAATGAGATTTATTAATTATTATTTAGGGTATACCAGTTTAATTTTAATTATATCTGTCTCACTAATAATTTATTTTGTAATTAATATTTCTATAAAAATAAATTGATAAATAATTAATATAAAAATATTAAATAATACTGAATAAAAATTAAAATGATATTTATGATTTATTATTAATGTATACCAGTTTAATGGTTTATGTATTTAGAAGTTTTTTAATTTGAAAATTTAGCGATTTATGTTTTTAGGCATTTAGTGGTTTATAGGGTTTATCTAAACAATAAAATAATAAAAAAATTAGTGAGTATTAATCATTTAAATTATTTAAAAATAATTTATTTTTAAATTATTTAAATTAGTTAGTATTAATTCTTTTATAAGCATATATATTATTTTTGATTAAAAATAAATTATTAAAATTATATTTGTATTACTCATAATTTATTTTGTAATAAATATTTCTATAAAAATAAATTAATAAATAATTAAATGAATATTTAACATTATAATAAATAGAAATAAAAATTAGATTTATTAATTATTACGTATTATATAGTGGTTTAATGGTTTATGTATTTAGGTATTACGGGGTATAGGAGTAAACTGATTTAATTGTGTGTGCATATTTTGGTTTATAGATTTTATTTAAAAAATAAAATAACAAAAAATTTATTTTTATTATTTTTTTATATTTTCAAAAGTTATAACCTTTGAAAAGATAATAATTTTTAAATTTTTTCAAAAGCGAATTCAATAATAAGTTATAAAAATCGTTATATTTAAATATCATATAAATTCAATATAAACAATTTTAGTCATAAATATTCTAATAATGATCAAAAAATAAATTAATAATCTATTATTAATAAGATGGATATCAATTATAATATAATTAAAAAACCTAAAATGATTCAGAAGCAAAGCAAAATATATTACTATATAATAATTTTTTGTTTTGAAATTTTTTTTTCTTTTAAAAAGTTATCTATATTATTTTGATGAAAAATAATTTATATAAATTATATTTGTGTAACTCATAATTTATTTTGTAATTAATATTTATATAAAAATAAACAAATAAATAATTAAATTTGAATATTTAAAATTAAAATTAAAAAAAATGAGATTTATTTTTTATTATTTAGGATATACCGATTTAATTTAAATTAAATCTGTCTCACTGGGCTATGAAAGGTAATTTGACTCATGTACGCTAACAGACTAAACCAAAGTTGTTGAGGATGCTATTTATAATGATTATTATAATTTCTTATAAAATATCTTTCATGCACACACTCAAAGTAATTTTTTTAAAACATAGTTCACCTCTAAAAAAATAACCACCTTGTAGCCTATTAGAACAAACTAGCCGCGAGGTGGTTTGAACAGGGCAATAAATATGGGCTCTCTTTCAATCAAGAATCAAAAAATTTATTTTATTGGTATGTCTAAGCCTTTTTTTTAATATCCTCATGGATATGAAAAGTATCATTTCTTTCTTTTTATATTAAATGAGTTATGCATATAAGATCACAATACCCAAAAAGATGTAAATGAATCATATTCAAATGTATAAAAGGTTTTAATCATTACTCAAAATATTAGTCTTGCATATTGACACTTGATGTCACAAATCAAAGGAAAAAGGCTTAGTGATATTTCCAATCCCAAGAATTTTAGCCATAGAAAGTTATAAAGAGTAATACTCGAGCTTTAACTATTTCTAGGGTCATGACTTTTGCTCTTGAGGAATGTCCAAAGTTACAATCGTTCCTAGTGCAATGAATTTGCAATATATAGATAAAAAGCACATGCTATGGTCATATCCAATACTGTAACCCAGTATTATAATGAATAAATATGTAGTCATAATCATTATTAGTGCCATAACAATATGTTCACCAGAGAGACAAAAGTTATGGCATATTCTCATCGTTATGATTTTCTATTCTAGAGACAAAATATACAATCATGACCATTGCTAATGCTACAATAATCTAAAGCAAGAAAAAGACTGAATCCATAACTCACCCCTTGAGTCATGACTTTGCGTTCCACATACAAAAAGATAAATCTGTGACATTCCTAAAAGTTGTGAATTTCAATTTAAATTTAACACTTAGTCATTTGATTATAAAAGTGCAAAACATGAGATTTAGGATTTAGGGTTTATGGGGTAGGGGTATAGTTAATGGTTTAATGTTTAGGATTTACAGTTTAGGGTTTATGGTTTTTTTTTTGTAAAATACATGCTTTATTTATCATTTAGGAACACAACTTACAATAGACTAAAAAGATGACTAATTTAGGCCAGCCCACCAAATACTATGCACCTTAATGATTCTATGCATAAAATACATAAAAAAACATAATGCCGAATAATTCCAAGCGTACGAATTCAACTAAAATCACCTGGCATTCCCGGACTTCAGAGTTGACGTTGAGTCATTATGTGAATTGTGTTCTTTCCATTGTGATTTGTCCAAACCTTTTGGAGGAACCTTAATGATGCACCATTTTAAAACTATGAAATTATAAGATTATGCATGTGTGTGACATGCAGCATCAAGCATTTTCCTATGTAATTGCTATGCATTGGAATGCATGTAAAACTGAATACTCATAAATCAAAAAGTCCATATCTACGGCACTTTGTCTATTCATTCTCACCTCTAAATTCCATATTCTTTTGCTCCAATGATCCTCAAAAGAGGATCTCTTGGGTTATAATGCTTCCTCCTCGAGCTCCAAGAAGTGGCTGTATGTTGCACCGACAAAAATCAAAAAATATGCATGCATCGGTGTGCATGTGTGATGAGGTCCATCTAATAGTCTAATTATCTCCGCGTACAACCAAGCTAGAATACAAGTAAAATTACAAAATGCTATAAAGATGGGTCTTCTACTCCCGAGAGTGTAGCATCGCCTAATGTGTATTTACAAAATGCATTAGTGGGCCCCACTTAGAGATACTCATGGGTCCGATTGCCCTCATTGCATGCCACATAGAGAACAGACAAGATTGTGTGTGTAATTATGTCATGGTCCGTCTCTACATGTACATGGTGCCTACAAAGTACAAAATACAAATACGACATCAAACATAAACTACAAGTTTTAATCTTTCGCTCCCATGTGGCTGGTCTGGACACCATTTCTTACTGGCCCTGCTTGGTGATGCTTCGGATTTTTCCGGCTCTCCAATTAATCATTGATTACCCACTACTCCTGTTGGGCGACGGTTGGGTGGCATCTATGCTGCCTAATAGTGCTAGTGGGACCCACTCCTAGCTACTCCTGGGTTTACTCCTTGACCCCTTTGCTCGGTCTCGTCACTTCTCTGATTGTTATCATCCCTGCTTGCTAGTGTGGCCCTCTAGAAGCTGGTGGCCCATACTTTTGGCTACTTATAGGACATGTTGGCCCCTCTAAATGCTACACCAAAATGGACAAGAATATGTGCACGTGTGTACTGTGGTCCATCGTTATATGTGTGTGGTGTAGCAGTTTCAGGGTTTAGGAGTTTAGTAATTTAATTCTTTAGGTATTTTGTGGTTTATAGGTTTTATTTAAATAATTAAATAACAAAAAAATTATTTTCATGATTTTTTCTCATTTTCAAGGTTATAACCATTGAAAATATTATAATTTTTAATTTTTTTTTTCAAATGTTAATACAATATTTATTTATAATAATCATAAAAGTTAAATATCATGTAAATTCAATATAAATAATTTTATTGATCGATATTATAATACTGATCATAAAATAGATTAATAAACTATTATTAATAAGATAGATATTAATTAAAATATTTTTGCAAAACCTAAAACGATTCAAAATCTAAGTAAAATATATTACTAAATAATAAATTTTTATTTTTAAATTTTTTATTCATTTTATAAGCTTATAAAATTTTTTGATCAAGATAAATTATTTAAATTATATTTGTCTCATTCGTAATTTTATTTTGCAAATAATATTTCAATAAAAATAAACTAATAAATAATTAAAATGAATATTAAAATTATAATGAATACAAATGAAAATGATATTTATGATAAATTATTTAGGGTAGACCGGTTTAATGGTTTAAGTATTTATAATTTTAGGAGTTTAGTAATTTAAGTGTTTAGGCATTTAGTAGTTTATATGTTTTATTAAATTAATGAAATAACAAAAAAATTATTTTTCAAATTTTTTATCAATTTTGAAGGTTATACCCTTAAAAATATAATAATTTTTAAATTTTTTTCAAATGTGAATACAATATTAAGTTATAATAAACTTAATTATTATATATCATGTAAATTAAAAATAAGTAATTTTATTGATAGATACTAATAAACTAAATATAAATATAAATATAATAATGATGAAAAAATAAATTAATAAACTCTTATTTATTGATAGATATTTATATATTATTTATAAATACATACACCTTTAAAGATGTTTAACTGTTTAAGTATATAAGGGTTTTGGGATTTTGGGGTTTAGGAGTTTAATGATTTAAGCGTTTAGGCATTTAGTAGTTTATAGGTTTTATATAAACAATAAAATAACAAAAAAATTATTTTTGTTTTTTTATCTCATTTTCAAAGATGATAACCTTTAAAAATATAATAATTTTTAAATTATTTTCAAATATAAATATAATATTTAGTTATAATAATCTTTAATATTATATATCATATAAATTCAAAATAAACAATTTTATTGAAAAATATTCTAATAATGATCAAAAAATAAATTAATAATCTATTATTAATAAGATAGATATCAATTAAAATTTATTTACAAAACCTAAAATGATTCAGAAGCAATGCAAAATATATTACTATATAATAATTTTTTGTTTTGAAAATTTTTTTTCTTTTAAAAAGTTTATCTATAATTTTTTGATGAAAAATAATTTATATAAATTATAATTGTATAACTCAATTTATTTTGTAATTTATATTTATATATAAATAAATAATTAATTAATTAAAATGAATATTTAAAATTATAATGAAAAAAATGAGATTTATTATTTATTATTTAAAGATACTATTTTAATTTAAATTAGATCTATATCACTAATAATTTATTACGTAATTAATATTTCTATAAAAAAAACTGATAAATAAATAAAATAAAAATTTAAAATTATACTGAATAAAAATTAAAATGAGTTTTATGAATAATTATTAATGTTTACAAGTTTAATGGTTTAAGTATTTAGAGGTTTTGTCATTTAAGAGTTTAGCAATTTATATTTTTAGGTATTTAGTGGTTTATAGGTTTTATTTAAACAATGAAATAACAAAAAAATTATTTTTGATATTTTTTAACATTTTCAAAGGTTATAACCTTTGAAAATTAATAATTTTAAATTTTTTTAAAAATGAGAATACAATATTTAGTAATAATAATCATTATAATTATATATAATATAAACTAAATATAAACATTTTTATTGATTGATATGATATCAATTATCAAAAAATAAATTAATATGCTATTATTAATACGAAAGATATAAATTAAAATAAAATTTAAAAACCTAAAATTATTCAAAAACAATGTAAAATTTATTACTAAATAATAATTTTTGTTTTTTAGTTTTTGTTCTTTTTATAAGCTTATATATTTTTTTGATGAAAAATAAATTATTTAAATTATATTACTATCCCTCAAAATTTATTTAGTAATTAATATTTCAATATATTATTTAAATTATATTTAAGGTTTACGAGTTTATAGGTTTAAGTATTTAGGGGCTTCGGGTTTAGGAGTTTAAAGATTTATATGTTTATGCATTTAATGGTTTACAAGTTTTATTTAAGCAATGATATAACAAAAAATTTATTTTTGTTATTTTTTATCATTTTTAAAGGTTATAACCTTTGAAAATATAATAATTATTAAATTTTTTTTATGTGAATACAATATTTAGTTATGATAATATTAATAATTATATATCTTGTAAATTCAATATAAATAATTATATTGATAGATATTATATTAATGATCAAAGAATAAATTAATAAACTATTATTAATAAAAAAATATTTTATTTAAAATATATTCGTAAAACATAAAATTATTAAAAATCAAAATAAAATATATTACTAAATAATAATTTTTTTGATGTTTTGTTCTTTTTATAAGTTTATTTTTTTTATTAAACGTAAATTATTTTAATTATATTTGTCTTCCTCCTAATTTATTTTTAATTTATAATTTATAAAATAAACTAATAAATAATAAAAATGAATATTTAAAACTATAATGAATAAATATAAAATAGAGATTTATTATTTATTATCTATTATTTATTATTTATTATTTAGGATATACTAATTTAATGGTTTAAGTATTTATGTGTTTTGGGGTTTAGTGATAAGTGTTTAGGCCTTTAGTGATTTATAGTTTTTATTTAAAGAATGAAAAAATAAAAATTTAATTTTTTGATTTTTTTTTTAATTTTTGAAGGTTATAACCTTTGAAAATATAATAATTTTTAATTTTCTTTACTCGTGAATATAATATTTAGTTATAATAATCTTAATAATTATATATATTGTAAACTCAATATAAATAATTTTATTAATACAAATTATAATAATGATCTATAAAAGATTAATAAACTATTATTAATAAGAATGATATAAATTAAAATATAATTACAAAATCTAAAATGATTCAAAATCAAAATAAAATATATTACTAAATAATAAATTTTTATTTTTAAAATTTTGCCACTTTTTCTAAGGATATATAATTTTTTTTATAAAAAATAAATAATTTTAATTAAATCTGTCTCACTAATAATTTATTTTGTAATTAATATTTCTAAAAAAATAAACTGATAAATAATAAAAATAAAAATTTAAAATTAAACTTAATAAAAATTAAATTGAGATTTATGATTTTTACACCTATTTAATGGTTTAAGTATTTAGAGGTTTTGCCATTTAGGAGTTTAGTAATTTATGTTTTTAGGCACTTAGTGGTTTATAGGTTTTATTTAAACAATAAAATAACAAAAAAAATTGTAATTTTTTCTCATTTTCAAAGGTTATAACCTTTGAAAATATAATAATATTAAAATTTTTTGAAATGTGAATACACTATTTAGTTATTTTAAAATTAATAATTATATATCATATAAATTCAATATAAATAATTTTATTGATAGATAATATAATAATTATCAAAAATTAAATTAATAAACTATTAAAAATAAGATAAATATTAATTAAAAAATATTTACTATACCCAAATCGATTCATGATTAAACTATAATATATTACTATATAATAATTTTTGATATTTAAATTTTTTACTTCTTTAATAAGCGTATATATATTTTTTGATTAAAAATAAATTATTTAAATTATATTTGTCGTACTCATAATTTATTTTATAATAAATATTTTATAAAAATAAACTAATAATAATTAAAATCAATATTTATAATTATAATAAAGAAAATAAAAATTAAATATATTAATTATTAAGTAATATATAGCGGTTTAATGGTTTATTGTGTTAGGAGTTTATAGATTTACCTATATATGCAATATAGTGGTTTATAAGTTTTTTAAAAAAAATAAAAAAATTATTTTTGTTATTTTTTGTTATTTTCAAAGGTTATAACCTTTGAAAATACAATAAATTTTAAATTTTTTTCTAAAGTGAATCCAATCTTTAGTTATAATAATCATTATATTTATATATCATATAAATTAATAATAAACAATTTTATTATTAATATTCTAATAATGATAAAAAAATAAATTAATAATCTAATATTAATAAGCTAGATATCAATTAAATATAATTACAAATCCTAAAATGATTTAGAAGCAAAGCAAAATATATTACTATATAATAATTTTTTGTTTTGAAATTTTTTTCTTTTAAAATTTTATGTATATTTTTTTCATGAAAAATAATTTATATAAATTATATTTGTCTAACTCATAATTTATAAAAATAACAATAAATAATTAAAATGAATGTTTAAAATTAAATGAAAAATTTAGATTTATTATTTATTATTTAGGGATACCGGTTTATTGAATTAGATATTTCTCGCAAAAAATTTATTTTGTAATTAATATTTGTATAAAAATAAACTGATAATATTAAAATACAATTTAAAATTATACTGAATAAAATTTAAAAAGAGATTTATGATTTATTAATTACATTATACCAGTTTAATTGATTAATAATTTAAAGGTTTTTTCATTTAGGATTTTAGCAATTTATGTTTTTCGGCTT
>JAREIK010003143.1:0-84543 GCA_029783825.1 Sapria himalayana | reverse complement strand
TTTTTTCAAATGTAAATATAATATTTAGTTATAATAATCTTAATAATTATAAGACATTTAAATTCAATATAAGCAATTTTATTGTTAGATATTATAAAATTGATCAAATAATAAATTAATAAATTATTGTTAATAAGATTGATAGCAATTAAAATATAATTGCAAAACCTATATATAATGATTCAAAATCAAAGTAAAAGATATTACTAAATAATAATTTTTTGTTTTTAAATTTTTACTTCTTTTTAAATGCTTATATTTTTTTTTATTAAAAATAAATTATTAAAATTATAGTTGTCTCACTCATTATTTATCTTGTAATTAATATTTTTATAAAAAATAAACTAATAAATAATTAAAATGAATATTTAAAATTATAATGAATACAAATTAAATGAGATTTATTATATGTGGTATACCGTTTAATGGTTTTATTTATAAGGAGTTTTGTCGTTTAGGAGTTTATTAATTTATGCTTTTAGATATTTAGTGGATTATAGGTTTTATTTATATTATAAAAAATCTAAAAAAAAATTTTTTTAGATTTTTTCAGATTTTCAAAGTTTATAACCTTTAAAAATAAAATAATTTTTAAAGTTTTTTGAAATGTCAATACTATGTATAATTATATTAATCTTACTAAATATATATCATATAAATTCAATATAAACAATTTTAATGATAGATATTATAATAATGATCAAAAATTAAATTAATAAACTATTAATAATAATATAAATATTAATTAAAATATATTTACATAACACAAAATGATTCAAAATCAAATCAAAATATATTACTAAATAATAATATTTAATTTTTAAATTTGTCCTTATTTTTATAAGCTTATATTTTTTTTGATTAAAAATAAATTATTTAAATAATATTTGTCTTACTCGAAATTTATTTTGTAATGAAATTTTCTAAAAAATTAAACTATAAATAATTAAAATGAATATTTAAAATTATAATAAATAGAAATAAAAATGAGATTTATTATTTATTAAGTAGTATATAGATGTTAAAATCTTTATGTATTTAGGGGTTTCGGGCTTTATGAGCTTACTAATTTATGTAAGTAAGCATTTAATGGTCTATAGGTTTTATTTAAAAAATAAAATAACTATTACTTTATTTTTATTATTTTTTCTCATTTTTTAAGATTATAACCATTTAAAATATAATAATTTTTAAATTTTCTCAAAAGTGAATACAATATTTATTTATAATAATCATAATAATTATATATCATATAAATTCAATATAAACAATTTTATTGATAGATATTCAAATAATTATCAAAAAATAAATTAAAAATCTATTATGAATAAGATTGATATTACTTAAAATATATTATAAAAACCTAAAATGATTCAAAATCAAAGCAAAATATATTACTAAATAATAATTATTTGTTTTTAAATTTTTATTCTTTTTATAAGCTTATCAATTTTTTGATTGAAAATAATTTGTATAAATTATATTTTTAACTCATAATTTATTTTATAATTAATACATATATAATAATAACAAACTAAACAATCAAAATGAATTTTTTAAATTATAATGAAAAAAAATAAAATTTATTAATTATTATTTAGGGTATACTGATTTAAAGTATTATCTATATAGGTGTATCGGGATTTTGTAGTTTAGAGATTTAAATGCTTAGGCATTTAGTGGTGTATAGGGTTTATTTAAACAATTGAATAACAATGAAAAAAATATTTTTTTTTATTTTTTCACATTTTCAAAGGTTTTAATAATTTTTAAATTTTTAAATTTTTAAATTTTTAAATTTTTAAATTTTTAAATTTTTAAATTTTTAAATTTTTAAATTTTTAAATTTTCTTCAAAATATAACCTTTGAAAATATAATAATTTTTAAATTTTTTTCAAAAGTGAATATAATAATTAGTTATAATAATCATTATATTTATATATCATATAAATTCAATATAAACATTTATATTAAAAAATATTCTAATAATGATGAAAAAATAACTTAATAATCTATTATTAATAAGATAGATGTCAATTAAAATATAATTACAAAACTAAAATGATTCAGAAGCAAAGCAAAATATATTACTATATAATATTTTTTTTGCTTTGAAATTTTTTTTCATTTAAAAAGTTTATCTATAATTTTTTAATTAAAAATAATTTACATAAATTATATTTGTGTAACTCATAAATTATTTGGTAATTAATATTTATATAAAAATAAACAAACAAATAATTAAAATGAATATTTAAAATTATAATTAAAAATAATGAGATTTATTATTTATTATTTAGGGTATACCGGTCTAATTTAAATTAGATCTGTCTCACTAATATTTTATTTTGTAATTAATATTTATATAAAAATAAACTGAAAATTAATTAAAATAAAAATTTAAAATTAAACTGAATAAAAATTAAAATGAAATTTATTATTTATTATTAATGTATACTAGTTTAATGGTATAAGTATTTAGAGGTTTTGTCTTTAAGGAGTTTAGCGATTTAGGTTTTTAGGCATTTAGTGGTTTTTTGGTTTTATTTAATTAATAAAATAACAAAAAAAAATTTCGTAATTTTTTCTCATTTTCATAGGTTAAAACCTTTGAAAATATAATAATATTTAATGTTTTGTAAAATGTGAATATAATATTTAGTTATAATAAGATTAATAATTATATATGATATAAATTCAATATAAATAATTTTATTGATAGATATTATAATAATGATCAAAAATTAAATTAATAAACTATTAATAATAAGATAGATATAAATTAAAAAATATTTACAAAACCCAAATTGTTTCAAAATTAAAGTAATATATATTACTGGATAATAATTTTTAATTTTTAAATTTTTCCTTCTTTTATAAGCGTATATATATTTTTTGATTAAAAATAAATTATTTTAATTATATTTGTTGCACTTATAATTTATTTTGTAATAAATATTTTTATAAAAATAAACTAATAAAAAACTAAAATGAATATATAAACTATAATAAATAGAAATTAAAATTAGATTTATTAATTATTATGTATTATATTGTAGTTTAATAATTTATGTATTCTGGTATTATAGGGTTTAGGTGTTTACTGATTTAATTGTGTATGCATTTAGTGGTTTATAGGTTTTATTTAAATAATAAAATAACAAAAAATTTATTTTTATTATTTTTTGCTATTTTTAAAGGTTATAACCTTTGAAAATATAATATATTTTAATTTTTTTTCAAAAGTGAATTCAATATTTAGTTATAATAATCAATATATTTATATTTCATATTACAACATAAACAATTTTAGTGATAAATATTCTAATAATGATCAAAAAATTAATTAATAATTTATTATTAATATCATATATATCAATTAAAATATAATTACAAAACATAAAATGATTCATAAGCAAAGCAAAAAATATTACTATATAATAATTTTTTTTGAATTTTTTTTTATTATAAAAAGTTTATCTATATTTTTTGATTAAAAATATTTTACATAAATTATATTTGTCTAACTCATAATTTATTTTTTAATTAATATTTATATAAAAATATAAAATTAATAATTAAAATGAATATTAAAAATTATAATGAAAAAAAATGAGATTTATTATTTAGGGTATACCGGTTTAATTTAAGTTATATCTATCTCACTAATAATTTATATTGTAATTAATATTTGTAAAGAAATAAACTGATAAATAATTAAAATAAAAATTTAAAATTATACTGAATAAAAATTAAAATCAGATTTATGATTTATTATTAATATTTACTAGTTTAATTGTTTAAGTATTTTGAGGTTTTTTCGTTTAGGAGTTTAGCTATTTATGTTTTTCGGCATTTAGTAATTTATATGCTTTATTTAAACAATAAAATAACAAAAAAATGATGGTAATTTTTTGTCATTTTCAAATGTTATAACCTTTGAAAATTTAATAATATTTAAATTTTTTTGAAATTTGAATATAATATTTACTTATAATTATTTTAATAATTCTATATCATATAAAATAAATATAAACAATTTTATTGATAGATATTATAATAATGATCATAAATTAAATTAATAAACTATTTATGATAAGATAGATATTAATTAAAAAATATTTACAAAACCCAAATTGATTCAAAATTAAAGTAAAATATATTAGTTGATATTAATTTTTAATTTTTAATTTTTATTAATACTTATTTTATACTTCTTTTAAAAGCGTATATATATTTTTTTAATTAAAAATAAATTATTTAAATTATATGTGTCACGCTCATAATTTATTTTGTAATAAAAATTTCTATAAAAATAAACTAATAAATAATTAAAATGAATATTTAAAATAATAACAAATTGAAATAAAAATTCAATTTATTAATTATTAAGTAAATCCTATAAACTACTAAATATCAAAAATAATGTGTTGTTATTTCATTGTTTAAATAAATCCTATAAACTAGTAAATGCCTAAACACTTAAGTCAATAAGTCCTAAATCACGAAAACCCTAAATACATAATCCTTTTAAATTGGTATACCCTTAATAAAAAATAATAAATCTCAATATTATTTTTTTCATTATAAATTAAAATATTCATTTCAATTATTTATTCGTTTATTTTTATTAAATATTAATTACAATATAAATTATGAGTTAGAAAAATATAATTTATATAAATTATTTTTCATCAAAAAATATAGATAAACTTAAAAAAAGAAGAAAAAATTTCAAAACAAAAATTTATTATATAGTAATATATTTTGCTTTCCTTCTGAATCATTTAAGGTTTTGTAATTATATTTTAATTGATATCTATTTTATTAATAATATAGTGTTATTTTATTGTTTGATAATTATTAGAATATTTATCAATAAAATTATTTATATTGAATTTATATGAAATATAAATATAATGATTATTATAACTAAATATTGAATTCACTTTTGAAAAAAAAATAAAAATTATTAAATTTTCAAAGGTTAACCTTTGAAAAAATCAAAAAATAATAAAAATAAATTTTTTCTTATTTTATTTTTTAAATAAAACCTATAAACCACTAAATGCATACACAATTAAATCATTAAACTCCTAAACCCTTTAATACCTAAATACATAAACCATTAAACAGCTATACAATACATAATAATTAATAAATCTAATTTTTATTTCTATTTATTATAATTTTAAATATTCATTTTAATTATTTATTAGTTTATTTTTATAGAAATATTTATTACAAAAAAAATTATGAGTGCGACAAATATAATTTAAATAAATCATTTTTAATCAAAAAAGATATATACGCTTATAAAAGAAGTAAAATTTAAAAATTAAAAATTATTATTTAGTAATATATTTTACTTTAATTTTGAATCAATTTGGGTTTTCTAAATATTTTTTAATTAATATCTATCTTATTATTAATAGTTTATTAATATAATTTTTCATAATTATTCTAATATCTATCAATAAAATTATTTATATTGAATTTATATGATATATAATTATTAATTTTATTATAACTAAATATTTTATTCACATTTCAAAAAATATTAAATATTATTATATTTTCAAAGGTTATGACCTATAAAAATGATAAAAAATTATAATTTTTTTTTGTTATTTTATTGTTTAAATAAGCTCAATAAACCACTAAATGTCTAAAAACACAATAGCTAAACTCATAAATGACAAAACCTCTTAAAACTTAAACAATTAAACTTGTATACATTAATAATAAATCATAAATTTCATTTTAATTTTTATTCAGTTTAATTTTAAATTTTTATTTTAATTATTTATCAGTTTATTTTTATAAAAATATTAATTACAAAATAAATTATTAAATAGAGAGATTTAATTAAATTAAACCGATATACCCTAAATAATAAATAATAAATCTCATTTTTTTCATTATAATTTTAAATATTCATTTTAATTATTTTTTTGATTATTTTTATATAAATATTAATTACAAAATAAATTATGAGTTAAATAAATACAATTTATATTAATTATTTTTCATCTAAAAAAATAAAGACAAATTTTTAAAAACAAATTTCAAAACAAAAAATTATTATATAGTAATATATTTTGCTTAGCTTCTGAATCATTTTAATATTTGTAATTATAATCTAAATGATATATATCTTATTAATAATAGATTATTAATTTATTTTTTGATCATTATTAGAATATTTATCAATAAAAATGTTTATATTGAATTTATATGTTATTTATATTTAATAATTATTATAAATAAATATTGTATTCACTTTTGAAAAAAGTTTTAAAATTTTTATGATTTCAAAGATTATAACCTTTGAACATGTGAAAAATAAAAAATATATATTTTTTTGTTATTTTATTGTTTAAATAAAACCTATACACATCTAAATGCCTAAACTCTTAAATCACTAAACAAAAAAATCCTGATACCTCTATATAGATAATCCTTAAAACGGTATATACTAAATAATAATTAATAAATCTCATTTTTATTTGTTTTCATTATAATTTCAAAAAATCATTTTGATTTTTAGTTTTTTTTTTGTATATCTGTATTAATTATAAAATAAATTGAGTTAAAAATATAATTTATAAAATTATTTTTAATCAAAAAATAGATAAGCTTATAAAAAGAATAAAAATTTAAAAACAATTAATTATTATTTACTAATATATTTTGCTTTGCTTTTGAATCATTTTAGGTTTTGATTATTTACTAATATATTTGTATATCTGTATTAATCATTTCATATTAGATTTTTAATTTTTTTTTTGATAATTATTAGAATATCTATCAATGTACTTGTTTATATTGAATTTATATGATATATAATTATTATGATTATTATAAATAAATATTGTATTCATTTTAAAAAAAATTTAAAAATTATTATATTTTCAAAAGTTATAACCTTAAAAAATGAGAAAAAATAACAAAAATAAATTTTTTTTTATTTCATTTTTTAAATAAAACCTATAGATCATTAAATGATAACTTACTTAAATCAGTAAGCTCATAAACCCCGAAACCCCTAAATACATAAACCTTTTAATAGCTTTATTCTACTTATTAAATAATAAATCTCATTTATATTTCTATTTATAATAATTTTAAATATTCATTTTTATTATTTATAGTTTAATTTTTTAGAAAAATTAATTCAAAATAAATTTCAAATGAAACAAATAATATTTAAATAATTTATATTAAATCAAAAAAAATATATATAAGCTTAAAAAAAGGACAAATTTAAAAATTAAATATTATCATTTAGTAATATATTTTGATTTGATTTTGAATCATTTTGTGTTATGTAAATATATTTTAATTAATATTTAGATTTTTAATAATAGTTTCTTAATTTAATTTTTGATCATTATTATAATATCTATCATTAATATTATTTCTATTTAATTTATATGATATATAATTAGTAAGATTAATATAATAATACATGGTATTCACATTTCAAAAAATTTTAAAAATTAATTTCTTTTCAAAGTTTATAACCTTTGAAAATCATAAAAGATCAAAAAAAAAATTTTATTTTTATTATATAAATAAAACCTATAAACCACAAAATGCCTAAAAACATAAATTTCTAAACTTCTAAATGACAAAACCCCTAAATAATTTAACCATTAAACTGGTATACTATATATAATAAATAATAAATCTCATTTTTATTAGTATTCATTATAATTTTAAACATACATCTTAATTATTTATTAGTTTATTTTTATAGAAATATAAATTAAAATATAAATTATTAGTGAGACAAATATAATTTAAAAAATTTATTTTTTATCAATAAATATATAAGCAGATAAATGGATACAAAAATTTAAAAATTTAAAAATTTAAAATTAATATTTAGTAAAATATTTCACTTTGATTTTGAATCATTTTAGATTTTGCAAATATATATTAAATAATATTTATCTTATTAATAATTGTTTATTATTTTTTTATGATCATTATTATAAAATATACCAATAAAATAATTTATTTGAATTTATATGATATTTAATTATTTTGATTATTAACTTCGTATAGTATTCACTTTCCAAAAAAAAAATTAAAAATTATTATATTTTCTAATGTTATAACCTTCAAAAATGAGAAAAAATAACAAAAATACTTTTTATTATTTTATTTTTGAAATAAAACCTATAAACCACTAAATGACTAAATACTAAAATGACTAAACTCCTAATCCTCGAAGCTCATAAATACTCAAAACATTAAATTAGTATAGTCTAAATAATAAATCATAATTCTCATTTTTATTACTATTCATTATACTTTTAAATATTCATTTTAATTATTTATCAGTTTATTTTTATAAAAATAATAATTACAAAATAAATTATTAGTGAGAGAGATATAATTTAAATAATTTATTTTTTATCAAAAAAATATATATGTGCTTATAAAAAGTGGCAAAATTTTTAAAATAAAAAATTATATTTTATTAATATATCTTATTTTGATTTTGAATCATTTTAGATTTTACAATTATATTTTAATTTATATCATTCTTATTAATACAAGTTTATTAATTAATTTATTGATCATTATTATAATATTTATTAATAAAATTATTTATATTTAGTTAACATTATATAAAATTATTAAGATTATTATAACTAAATATTATATTAACATTTAAAAAAAATTAAAAATTGTTATATTTTCAAAGGTTATAACCTTCAAAAATAAAAAAAAAATCAAAAAATTAAATTTTTTGTTTTTCCATTCTTTAAATAAAAACTATAAATCACTAATGGTCTTAAACAATTAAATCACTAAACTTCTGAACCATAAAACACCTAAATACTTAAACCATTAAATCGATATATCCTGAATAATAAATAATAAATCTCAATTTTATTTGTATTCATTATAATTTTAAATATTCATTTTAATTATTTATTAGTTTATTATTATAGGATTATAAATTACAAAATAAATTATAAGTAAGACAAATATAATTTATATAATTTATTTTTATAAACAAAAATATAAACTTATAAAAAAAGCAAAACATTAAAAAAATTATTATTTAGTAAGATATTTTACTTTGATTTTGAATAAATTTAGATTTTTCAAATATATTTTATTTATATAAGTTTATATTTTTTGTAATATATAAACTTATTATTATCTATCTTATTATGAAAAATTATTATTTTTCATAATAATTTTAAAAATATATTTTATATTTTTAAACTTATTATTTTAAAAAACCTAAAATTAATAATCCTAAAATAAATAATCCTAAAATATATTTTTCAAATATATTTTATATTTTTAGGATCAAAAAATATATGTTTTAAAATTATTAATTTATTTTTTGATCATTATTAGAATATTTATCAATAAAATAGTTTATAATGAATCTATATGATATATTAATATAATGATTATTATAACTAAATATTGTATTCACTTTTGAAAAAATTAAAAATTATTATATTTTCAAAGGTTATAACCTTTGAAAATATCAAAAAATAAAAAAAATAATTTTTTTGATATTTTTTTTAAAATAACACCTATAAACCACTAAATGCATGCACAGTTAAATCAGTAAACTCCTAAACCCCGTAATGCGAATATACATAAACCATTAAACCGCTATATACTACTTAATAACAAATAAATCTAATTTTTAATTCTATTTATTATAATTTTAAATATTCATTTTAATTATTTATTAGTTTATTTTTATAGAAATATTTATTACAAAATAAATTATGAGTGCCAAAAATATAATTTAAAAAATATATATGCTTATAAAAGAAGTAAAAATTTAATAATTAAAAATTATTATCCATAAATATATTTTACTATAATTTTGAATCAATTTGGGTTTTGTAATTATTTTTTAATTAATATCTATCTTAATATCAATAGTTTATAAGTTTAATTTTGATCATTATTATAATATATATCAATAAAATTATTTATATTGAATTTATATGATATTTAATTATTAATATTATTATAACTAACTATTGTATTCACATTTCAAAAAATTTTAATTATTATTATATTTTCAAAGGTTATAACCTATGAAAATGAGAAAAAATTATTGAAATTTTTTTTGATATTTTATTTTTTTAAATAAAATGTATAAACCACTAAAAGCCTAAAAACATAAATCGCTAAAATCCTAAATGAAAAAACCTCTAAATTCTTAATCCATTAAGCTAGTATACAATAATAATTAAAAATAAATCTCATTTTAAATTCTATTCAGTATAATTTTAAATTTTTATTTTAAATATTTATCAGTTTATTTTTATAGAAATATTAATTAAAAAATAAATTATTAGTGAGAAATATCTAATTTAAATTAAACCAGCATCCCTAAATAATAAATAATAAATCACATTTTTTTTCATTATAATTTTAAATATTCATTTTAATTATTTATTTGTTTATTTTTATAAATTTATTAATTATAGAATAAATTATGAGTTAGACAAATACAATTTATATAAATTATTTTTCGTCAAAAAAATATAAATAAACTTTTTAAAAGAAAAAAAAATTCAAAACAAAAAATTATTATATAGTAATATATTTTTCTTTGCTTCTGAATCATTTTAGGTTTTGTAATTATATTTTAATTGATATCTATCTTATTAATAATAGATTATTAATTTATTTATTTATCATTATTAGAATATTTATCACTAAAATTGTTTTTATTGAATTTATATGATATATAAGTATAATGATTTTTATAACTTATTATTGAATTCGCTTTTGAAATAATTTAAAAATTATTATATTTTTAAAGGTTATCATCTTTGAAAAAGAGATAAAATCACAAAAATAAATTTTTTTTATTTTATTGTTTATATAAAACCTATAAACTACTAAATGCCTAAACGCTTAAATCATTAACCTTCTAAACCACCAAACCCCAAAACCCTTAAATACTTAAACATTTAAACCATCTTTAAAGGTTTAAGTATTTATATATAATATTTAAATATCTATCAATAAAAAATAGTTTATTAAGTTATTTTTTGATCATTATTATAATTATAATTATATTTAGTTTATTAATATCTATCAATAAAATTCTTTTTTTTAATTTACATGATATATAATTATTAAGTTTATTATAACTAAATATTGTATTCAGATTTGAAAAAAATATAAAAATTACTATATTTATATTGATTATAACCTTCAAAATTGATAAAAAATTTGAAAAATAATTTTTTTGTTATTCCATTATATAAATAAAACATTAAAAATACTAAATACCTAAACACTCCAATCACTAAACTCCTAAACACCTAAATACTTGAACCATTAAACTGGTATACCCTAAATAATTAATCAAAAATCTCATTTTTATTAGAATTCATTAATTTTTTTAATATTCATTTTAATTATTTATTAGTTTATTTTTATAGAAATATTAATTGCAAAATAAAATTATGAATAAGTCAAATATAATTGAAATAATTTATTTTATTCAAAAAAATTTATAAGCTTATAAAAAGAATCAAAATTTTAAAAATAAAAAATTATTATTTAGTAATATATTTTACTTTGATTTTGAATCGTTTTAGGTTTTGCAAATATATTTTAATTAATATCTATCTTATTAATAATATTTTATTAATCTATTTTATGATCAGTATTATAATATCGATCAATAAAATTATTTATATTGAATTTACATGATATTTAATTTTTATGATTATTATAATTAAATATTGTATTATTTTGAAAAAAAATTAAAAAATATAATATTTTCAATGGTTATAACCTTGAAAATTAGAAAAAATCATAAAATATTTTTTTTATTTAATTATTTAAATAAAACTTATAAACCACTAAATACTTAAATACTTAAATAACTAAACTCCTAAACCCTGATATTGTTGAACTACACACACATAGCGACGGACCAGAGTACACACGTGCACATAGATAAACAACTTGTAGATGGCCCCACTAGCAAGATGGGATGATAACATTCAGACAACTGATGAGACCGAGCAAAGTGGTCAGGAGTAAACCCATGAGTAGCTAGGAGGGGGTCCCACTAGTCGAATCATGCAGCATAGAGGGCCACCCAACTGTAACCCAACATGTGTGGTGGGTATTCCATGATTAATTGGAGAGCTGAAAAAATCCGAAGCATAACCAAGCAGGGCAAGTAAGCAATGTAGTCCAGACCAGCCATGGGAGCAAAAGATTCAAACTTGTAGTTTATGTTTGTAGTCTTATTTGTATTTTACACTGTATGCACCATGTACTTGTAGAGACGGATCATGACATACTCACATACACAATCTTGTATGTTCTCTATGTAGCATGCAATGAGGGCAACTGGACCCATGAGTATCTCTAAGTAGGGCACACTAATGCATTTTGTAAATACACATTAGGTGATACTACACTCCCAAAAGCAGAATACCAATCTTTATAGCATTTTGTAATTTTACTTGTATTTTAGCTTGGTTGTACGCGTAGATAATTAGACTGTGAGACAGACCTCATCACACATGCACACCGATGAATGCATATTTTTTGATAATTTGTCGGTGCAACATACAGCCACTTCTTGGAGCTTGAAAAGGAAGCATTCTAACACAAGAGATACTCTTTTGAAGATCATTGGAGCAAAAGAATGTTGATTTCAGAGGTGAGAATGAATTGACAATGTGCAGTAGATATGGACTTGTGGATTTATGGGTATTTAGTTTTACATGTATTCCATTGCATAGCAATGACATAGGCGAATGCTTGATGCTGCATGTCACACACATGCACAATCTTATATTTGCATAGTTTTAATATGGTGCATCATTCATGTTCCTCCAAAAGGCTTAGAAAAATTTGAATGGAAAGGACACAGTACGCATAATGACTCAATGCCAACTCTGAAGTCTGGGAATGCCAGGTGATTTTAGTTGTTTTCATACGCTTGGAATTATTAGGCATTATGTTTTTTTATGAATTTTATGCATAGAATCATTAAGGTGCATAAGATTTGGTGGGCTGGCCTAAATTTATCAGCTTTTTAGACTCCTAAATGACAAAACTCGTAAATAATCAAACCATTAAACCGGTATACCATATATAATATATCATAAATCTCATTTTAATTTGAATTCATTATAATTTTAAATATTCATTTTAATTATTTATTAGTTTATTTTTTATAGAAATATTAATCACAAAACAAATAATGAGGGAGACAAATATAATTAAATAAATTTATTTTTAATCAAAAAAAAAATAAACTTATATAAAGAAGTAAAAATTTAAAAACAAAAAATTATTATTTAGTAATATATTTTACTTAGATTTTGAATCATTATATATAGGTTTCTCAATTATATTTTAATTGCGATCAATCTTATTAATAATAGTTTATTAATTTATTATTTGATCATTTTTATAATATCGAACAATAAAATTACTTATATTCAATTAAAATGTCTTATAATTATTAAGTTATTAAACCTAAATATTATATTTACATTTGAAAAAAATTTAAAATTTATTATAATTTCAAAGGTTATAACCTTCAAAAATGATAAAAAATCACAAAAATAATTTTTATTATTTTATTATTTAAATAAAACTTAAAAATCACTAAATGCCTAAACATTTAAATCTCTAGACTCCTAAACCCCAAAACCCCATAAATACATAAACCTTTAAACCTATATAACCAAAATAATAAATAATAAATCTCATTTTTATTTGTATTCATTATAATTTTAAATATTCATTTTAAATATTTTTTTAGTTTATTTTTATAGAAATATTAATTAAAAAATAAATAATGAGTGAGACAGATTTAATTTAAATAAATTAATTTTTATGAAAAAAAAATAAGATTATAAAAATAAATAAAATTTCAAAAATTTAAAATTTTATTTAGTAATATAATTTACTTTGATTTTGATTTATTTTGGGTTCTAAAATATATTTTAATTAATATCTATCAAATTAATAATAGTTTATAAATTTATTTTTTGATCATTATTATAATATATATTAATACATTTTTTTATATTGAATCTACAACAAATATAATTATTAAGATTATTATAACTAAGTATTGTATTCATATTTTAGACCTATTAAAAAATTATTATATTTTTAAAGGTTATAACCTTTGAAAATCATGAAAATTCATTAAAATAATTTTTTTGTTATTTCATTGATTAAATAAAATCTATAAACACGAAAATGTCTAAACATATAAATCAATAAACTCCTTAACCCCAAAACCACAAAAAACTTAAACAATTAAATAGTAATACCCTAAATAATAAATAATAAATCTCATTTTTATTAGTATTCATTATAATTTTAAATATACATTTTAATTATTTATTAGTTTAATTTTATATAAATATAAATTAAAAAATAAATTATTTGTGAGACAGATATAATTTAAATAATTTATTTTTCATCAAAAAATATATAGGCTTATAAATGGATACAAAAATTTAAATATATAAAATTACTATTTAGTAAAATATTTCACTTTGATTTTGAGTCATTTTAAGTTTTGCAAATATATTTTAAACAATATTTATCTTATTAAAAATTGGTTATTACTTTTTTATGATCATTATTATAATAAATATCAATAAAATACTTTATATTGAATTTATATGATATATAATTAATATGATTATTATAACTTCATATTGTATTCAATTTTCAAAAAAAAATTTAAAAATTATTATATTTTGAAGGTTATAACCTTCAAAAATTTAAAATTTATAGGTTTTTTATATAAAACCTATAAACAACTAAATAATTAAATACTAAAATGACTAAACTTTTAAACCCTGAAGCCCATAAATACTTAAAACATTAAATTAATATAGTCTAAATAATAAATTCTAAATCTCAGTTTTATTAGTATTCATTATAATTTTAAATATTCATTTTAATTATTTATCAGTTTGTTTTTATAGAAATATTAATTACAAAATAAATTATTAGTGAGACAGAAATAATTAAAATTAAACTGTTATACCGTAAATAATAAAGAATAAATCTCATTTTTTTTCATTATAATTTTAAATATTCATTTTAATTATTTATTTGTTTATTTTTATATTAATATTAATTAAAAAATAAATTATGAGTTAGACAAATATAATTTATATAAATTATTTTTCATCAAAAAAATATAGATAAACTTATTAAAAGAAAAAAAAATTAAAAACAAAAAATTATTATATAGTAATATAATTTGCTTTGCTTCTAAATCATTATAGGTTTTGAAATTATATTTTAATTGATATCTATCTTATTAATAATAGATTATTAATTTATTTTTTTGATCATTATTAGAATATTTATCAATAATATTGTTTATATTGAATATATATGATATATAAATATAATGATTATTATAACTAAATATTAATTTCACATTTGAAAAAAATTTAAAAATTATTATATTTTCAAAGGTTATAACCTTTGAAAATATCACAAAATAATAAAAATAAATATTTTATTATTTTAATTTTTTAATAAAACCTATAAACCACTAAATTAAAACATAGTTAAATCAGTAAACTTTTAATTCCCATAATGCCTGAATATACAAACCATTAAATCGCTATATACTACTTCATAATTAAGAAATCTTATTTTTATTTCAATTTATTATAATAAATATAAATAAAATTAAGATTTATTAAATATAACGAATTTTATTGAAAAATATTCTAATAATGATCAAAAAATAAATAAATAATCTATTATTAATAAGATAGATATCAAGTAAAATATAATAAAAAAACCTAAAATAATTTAAAAGCAAAGCAAAATATATTACAATATAATAATTTTTTGTTTTAAAATTTTTTTATTTTAATAAGTTTATCTATATTTTTGATTAAAAGTAATTTATATAAATTATATTTGTCTAACTCATAATTTATTTTGTAATTAATATTTATATAAAAATAAAAAAATTAAAATTAAAATGAATATTTAAATTTTTTTAAATAATGAAATAACAAATAAATTATTTTTGATATTTTTTGAAATTTTAAAGATTATAACCATTGAAAATATAATAATTATCAAATTTTTTAAAAATTTGAATACAATATTTACAATTAATAATAATTATTATAATAACAATATATAATATAAACTAAATATAAACAATTTTATTGATAGATATTATATCAATTATCAAAAAATAAATTAATAAACTATTATTAATATGATAGATATAAATTAAAATTTAATTACAAAAACTAAAATGATTAAAAATCAAAGTAAATTTATTACTAAATAATAATTTTTGTTTTTTAGCTTTTCCTCTTTTATGAGATTATATATTTTTTTGATAAAAAATAAATTATTTAAATTATATTTGTATCACACAATTTATTTTGTAATTAATATTTCAATAAATAATTTAAATTATATTTAAGGTTTACGAATTTAATGATTTAAGTATTTAGGGGCTTCGGGGTTTAGGACTTTAAAGATTTATTTGTTTAAATATTTAATGGTTTATAAGTTTTATTTAAACAATGATATAACAAAAAATTTATTTTTTGTTAGTTTTTCTCATTTTTGAAGGTTATAACCTTTGAAAATATAACAATTTTTAAATTTTTTTAAATGTGAATACTATATTTAGTTATGATAATAATAATAATTATATATCATATAAATTCAATATAAATAATTATATTGATAGATATTATATTAATGATCAAAAAATAAATTAATAAACTATTATCAATAAGTTAGATATTATTTAAAATATATTTGCAAAACCTAAATTTATTCAAAATCAAAGTAAAATAAATTACTAAATAATAATGTTTTTGATGTTTTGCATCTTTTTATAAGTTTATATTTTTTGTTCTTAAAAGTATAATATTTAAATTATATTTGTCTTCCTCATAATATATTTCGTAATTTATAATTCTATAAAAATAAACTAAAAAATAATTAAAATTAATATTTAAAATTATATTGAATACAAATAAAAGTGAGATTTATTATTTATTATTCAGGATATACAGTTTTAAAGGTTTAGGATTTTAGGTATTTTGGGGTTTAGTGTTCTAAGTTTTTATGCATTTAGTGATTTATAGTTTTTTAATAAATAATGAAAAAACACAAATTTAATTTTTTGTTTTTTTTTAATTTTTGAATGTAACCTTTGAAAATATAATAATTTTAATTTTTTTTTTAAATGTGAATATAATATTTAGTTATAATAATCTTAATAATTATATATAATGTAAACTCAATATAAATAATTTTATTAATATATATTATAATAATGATCAATAAATAATTAATAAACTATTATTAAAAAGAATGATATAAATTAAAATATAATTGCAAAATCCAAAATGATACAAAATTAAAATAAAATATTTTACTAAATAATAAATTTTTTTTTTAAATCGTGCCTATTTTTATAAGCTTATATTTATTTTTGATGAAATATAAATAATTAAAATTATATATGTCTCACTAATAATTTATTTTGTAATTAATATTTCTATAAAAATAAAGTGATAAATAATTAAAATAAAAATTTAAAATTATACTGGATAAAAATTAAAATGAGATTTATGATTTATTATTATTATATACCAGTTTAATCTTTTTGATATTTAAAATTTTCTAAAATATGAATACAATATTTAGTTATAATATTATTAATAATCATACATCATATAAATTCAATATAAACAATTTTATTGATTGTTATAATAATAATAATAAATTAAATTAATAAACTATTAATAATAAGATAGATATTAAATAAAAATTATTTACAAAACCCAAATTGATTCAAAATTAAAGTAAAATATATTACAGAATAATAATTTTTAATTTTTAAATTTTTACTTCTTTTATATGCGTATATATATTATTTCATTAAAAATAAATTATTTAAATTATATTTGTCGCACACATAATTTATTTTGTAATAAATATTTCTATAAAAATAAACTAATAAATAATTTAAAACAATATTTAAAATTATAATAAATAGAAATAAAAATTAGATTTATTATTTATTATTAATTATGTATTATATATAAAATTCTTATTCCGAAAGTGGAAAATCCACAGAAAGGAGAGGACTTTAGGCCAATTAGCCTTTGTAATTCAATATATAAAATTTTAACCAAAATTCTGCAAAATAGATTAGCATTGATATTACCTAAAATTATCTCTGAAGAACTAACTGGTTTTATGAAAAATAGATTGATTATGGATAATATCTGCTTGGCAAAAGAAATGTGCAGAGAAATAGGTACTAAAACAAGAGGTAATAATGTATTAATTAAGCTAGATCTTTCCAAAGCATTTGATAGAGTTGAATGGAGTATTCTTTGTTCAACGATGAGAAAAATGGGTTTCTCTGAGACATGGATAGATCTGATATACAGATGTATATCAAACACATGGGCTAGAATTATAACAAATGGGAAAGTAGGGAAGGAAATAAAGCCAGTTAGAGGTTTAAGACAAGGCGACCCGCTATCGCCATCACTATTTAATATTTATCTAGAACTCTTGATAGTTAATCTTAAAAATAAAATGTTAAATGGTCTTATAGGTACTTTTAGACAGCCTAAAAACACACCTCTGGTAAGTTGTTTAGCATATGCAGATGATGTAATGATATTCACTAATGGATGCAGTAAATCATTAAGAAATTTGATAGATTTATTAAAATGCATGGAGGAAGAAACAGGTCAAAAATTAAACAAAAGAAAATGTCAATATATGATATCTTATAAAGCCCCAACTGCATTATCACATAGAATTAAAAATATCACAGGTTTCTCTCACAAAAAAGGAGAAATGATTTATCTAGGTTGCCCGATATATGAAGGAAAGTTTAAGACAGAATATTTAGCGCTTCTAATAAATAAATTAAAAAAGAAAATTGCAGGATGGAAAGTAGAATATCTAAGTATGGGAGGTAGAATAACTCTTATAAAATATGTTTTAGAAAGTTTAATAATGCATAATATTATGATCACGCAGCCTTCAATCAAATTTATAAAAGAAATTGAAAAAGAATTAGCCAATTTTTTGTGGGGAAAAAAAGAGGGAAAACACAAACTTCATTGGAAAAAATGGAGAGATTTATGTTATCCTTTCCAAGAAGCTGGTTTAGGCTTTGTCAACATCATTGACTTAGCCAAAGCAGGGGCTAGCAAGAGATGGTGGAATTTAAAAGAAAATGAAAGTTTATGGTCAAAATTTATGAGGGCAAAGTACTGCATAAAGGATGACATTAATAAAATAAAAAATAAAAGTAGGAGTTCACAGGTTTGGAATCAAATGCTTAAACAAAGAGAGTTAGTGGAAAATTACTCTAAACAGACGAAAAAAGGATGGAGATGGATCTTATCTCCGGAGGGCACATTTTCGCTTAAAACAGTGAAAAATGTCTTAAGAAAAAAGAAAAAGGAACAAAAATTATTTAAATGGGCTTGGAATAATGACAATCCACAAAAAGTTAAAACTTTTATGTGGAAAGTTCTATCTAATATTATCCCAATTGATAATAACTTAAAGCAGAAAGGTATTCAGTTAGTTTCTAGATGTGAATGTTGCTTAAATGAGATTGAAACACTAGATCATCTATTTTCAGAAGGGAAAGTAGCTGCAGAAATATGGAAAAGATTAGCATCAGAATTGCAGATAAAATATGAACATCTCCCTCTTAGTTGTAGGTTTAAAAAATGGTGTAATTTAAATGTTCCTAGCATGGCACAGAAATGGATTAAAAGCAATGTTCCACCAATAGTCATTTGGTGCATTTGGAAAGCTAGAAATAAAAGTAGATTCGAAGGGTATCATATGATGGTGGAAGATATCTGGAAAGAAATAAAAGAGGAAACAAGAAAAATTTCAGAGATATGCCCTATAAAAACACAAGGTTCAAAGATGGATAAGGATACCTTACAATTTTGGAACCTAAAAGAAAAACCACTAAAGCAGTTTAAAACTATTAGCATAAATTGGGAAAAACCTGCAAGAGGTGTGTTTACCTTAAATACAGATGGTAGTTTCGATAGAGATATGGGGGAAGCTGGAGGAGGGGGAGCAATTAGAAACTCGGAGGGGAAGTTAATCTTAGCTTTCACTAGAAGATTACAAGCATCGTCGGCTTTACACGCAGAGATATTAGCACTAAAAGAAGGAATAAGAATATGTAAAAACTTAGATATCAAGAATGTAGATATTCAAATTGATTCAAAAATAGTTGTAAATCTAATTAAAACATAGTCAATTATGTGGAAATACGAAAATGAGATAGAAGAAATTCTGCATGACATAAATTCATTAGATTTTACTATAAAACACATCTTCAGAGAAGCTAACGCTTTGGCTGATGCATTATCTAAAGATGGTAGGAAGAGAGTAGATCACGAGTATAAAGAAAATAATTTACCAAAAAAGTATTTTGGTATTATAAAATTAGATAGCATGGATTTTCCTTATATTAGAAAAATTAAAAATAATAATAATTTTTAGTTACAAGGATTTTCTTGTGTTTATTCTGGTATTCTATGTATGATGTTGAAACAGATTAAAATTCATATCTTCATAGCCTCATCCTGGTCCTGAGGGATGTTGTGTATGATGGTTGGGATACTTTGTAGTACAGCTTGGTAAGATTGCAGGTTTAGGGGGCTCAAAAAATACAGTAATATGGCAAGCTTTAGTAAGCAACATTTCTGTTTTAAAAACAGATATGAACTTTCTGCAGGTTTAGGGATATTTTTTTGCTCATTAAAACAGAATTATATTTTCATGTACTGCAGGTTAATTATTAAAAAACAATAACACTGCAGGGGGCTCAAAATTACAGTACAGCTTCTGTTTACAGCTTTAAAAAATAAAAAATAAAAAGATCAGTAACATTGCAGGGCTAATTCGAAGGAGCAAGACGGGGTATTTAATAATAGACTAGATTATATATATGCATGTAGCTCTTTCTTGCAGGTAACCAAGTCATAAAGCTGGACGTAGTACCTGCTGTCTTTTAGTTTTCTTCTTATTATAGGTGTATGGAGTCTGTTTTTTTATCTGGAAGTCTGTGTTATTTGACTTAAGTAGATGCTGTTTTTATGAGGTCTGTGTTATTTTAGAAAAGCTGGAAGTCTGTAAATTTTTAGTAGAGATGTGCTAAGTATGTAATTCATGTAAAGAAGCTACAGTGGAGTAAAGGAAGTTCAAAGCCTAAAAAGCAAGGAAGGAGGCAGCCAAGCAGGGAATTCTTACAGCTTAAGGAGGGAGTCTGCTGCTGAAATTTTTAGTTTTTTCTGGCTGGAATTTTTGTAGGTTAAGCAGAAAAGTTAAGAGCTGCTGATTATCAAGCACATCTGGCGGAATTATTTATTGCAAAGCAGAATTTATAAGATGCAATGCTGATTTTTAAGGCGGGATACTCAAAAAAGTGATAGCATTCCAGCACCTTTCAAAGAGTAACATCACAAGAAGAATTCCAAATCAAAGGTCTCATCTTACAGACCGTGGAAGAGACATGGATTCTTGAAAAAGTCTGCACTTATATTTACTATACGAATAAAGATTCAGCCATGGTTTCATTAGAAAGAATTAACGTCTCAAAACTTAAAGGGAGATACCTCAAAAACATTTCCATTTAAGTCTATACACTTAGTTTGATCTAAATAGTTCTTCTTAAATATAGGGTGTAATAGGGATAAGGGTAGATGTTAGTTTGTAAAAATGGTATTCCTCCGCCAAAAGAGAGAGTTATAACTAATAAATAACACTTAAAAAAAAAAAAAAATTATGTATTATATATCGGTTTAATGGTTATTGTATTTAGGAATTACGGGGTTTTGGAGTTTACTTATTTAACTGTGTATGCATTTAGTAGTTTATTGGTTTTATTTAAAAAATAAAAAAACAAAAAATTTATTTTTATTAATTTTTGATATTTTCAAATGTTATAACCTTAGATAATATAATAATTTTTAACTTTTTTTCAAAAGTGAATTCAATATTTAGTTATAATAATCATTAATAAGGTAGATATCAATTATAATATAATTACAAAACCTAAAATGATTCAGAAGCAAAGCAAAATATATTACTATATAATAATTTTTTGTTTTGAAATTTTTTTTTAAAAAGTTTATATATATTATTTTGATGAAAAATAAATTATATAAATTATATTTGTGTAACTCATAATTTATTTTATAATTAATATTTATATAAAAATAAACAAATAAATAATTAAATTTGAATATTTAAAATTAAAATGAAAAAAAAATGAGATTTATTCTTTATTATTTAGGATATACCGGTTTAATTTAAATTAAATCTGTCTCACTAATAATTTATTTTGTAATTAATATTTCTATAAAAATAAACTGATAAATAATTAAAATAAAAATTAAAATTATACTGAATAATTAAAATAATTTATTTTCTTCCTCTCTCAACTCTAGAATGATTGCTAAAGCTCTAACCAAAATAAAAGGAGCTTTTACTTTATCTCTATTATGTCTCATCATATTTGATGTTGAATAACTAGGCTATCAAAGGTAATTTGGCTAATGTTGCCTAAAGACTAAACCAAAGTTGTACCCCTATGTGTTGAAATAGCTAGTTGTTGAGGATGCTATTTATATTGATTATTGTAATTTCTTTTAAAATATCTCTCATGCACACACTCAAAGCAATTTTTTTAAAACATAGTTCAATTATAAAAAAATAACCACCTTGTAGCCTATTAGAACAAACTAGCCCCATGGTGGTTTGAGCAGGGCAAGAAGTATGGGCTCTCTTTCAATCAAGAATCAAAAAATTTATTTTATTGCCATGTCTAAGCCTTTTTTTAATATCTTCATGGATAATAAAAGTATCATTTCTTTCTTTTTATGCTAAATGAGTTATGTATACAAGCTCACAATACTCAAAAAGGTGTAAATGAATCATATTCAAATGTATAAAAGGTTTTAATCATTGCTCAAAATATTAGTCTTGCTTATTGAAACTTGAGGTCACAAATCAAAGGAAAAAGCCATAGTGATATTTCCAATCCTTAGAATTTTAGCTATAGAAAGTTATAAAGAGTAGTACTAGAGCTTTAACTATTTCTAGGGTCATGACTTTTGCTCTTGAGGAATGTCCAAAGTTACAATCATTCCTAGTGCAATGACTTTGCAATATAAAGATAAAATGCACAAGCTATGGTCATATCCAATGTTGTGACCTAGTATTATAGTGATTAAATATGTATTAATGATCATTCTTAGTGCCATAACAATATATTCAACAGATAGACACAAGTAATGGCATATTCTCATCGATATGATTTTGTATTCTAGAGACAAAATATACAATCATGACCATTGCTAATGCTACAATAATCTAAAACAAGAAAGAGACTGAATCCATAACGCACCCCTTGAGTCATGACTTTGTGTTACATATACAAAAAGATAAATATGTGACATTCCTAAAAGTTGTGAATTTCAATTTAAATTTAACACTTAGTCATTTGATTATAAAAGTCCAAAACATTAGATTTAGGATTTAGGGTTTATGGATTAGGGTTATAGTTTAGGGTTTAAGGTTTAGGATTTAAAGTTTAGAATTTATGGTTTTTTTGTTTTTTTTTGGAAAATACACACTTTATTTATCATTTAGGCAGACAACTTACAAGAGACTAAAATGCTGTCAAATTTAGGTCAGCTCACCAAATCCTATGCACCTTGATGATTCTATGCATAAAATACATAAAAAACATAATGCCTAATAATTCCAAGCCTATGAATACAACTAAATTCACCTGGCATTCCCGGAGTTCTGAGTTGGCATTGAGTCATTATGCACACTGTGTCCATTTCATTCAAATTCGTCCAAGCCTTTTGGAGGAACCTGAATGATGCACCATATTAAAACTATGCAAATATAAGATTGTTCATGTGTGTGACATGCAGCATCAAGCGTTTGCCTATGTCATTGCTATGCAAAGAAATACATGTAAAACAAAATACCCATAAATCCACAAGTCCATATCTACTGCACATTATCAATTCATTCTCACCTCTAAATTCCACATTCTTTTGCTCCAAAGATTCTCAAAAGAGTATCTCTTGTGTTAGAATGCTTCCTTTTCAAACTCCAAGAAGTGGGTATATGTTGCACCTACAAAATATCAAAAAATATGCATACATTGGTGTGCATGTGTTATGAGGTCCATCTCACAGTCTAATTATCTACGCGCACAACCAAGCTAAAATACAAGTAAAATTATAAAATGCTATAAAGATTGGTATTCTGCTTTTGGGAGTGTAGTATCACCTAATGTGTATTTACAAAATGCATTAGTGGGCTCTACTTAGAGATACTCATGGGTCCAATTGCCCTCATTGAATGCTACATAGAGAACATACAAGATTGTGCATGTGAGTATGTCATGATCTGTCTCTATAATTACATGGTGCATACAGTGTAAAAAACAAATAAGACTACAAACATAAACTACAAGTTTGAATCTTTTGCTCCCATGTGGCTGGTCTGGACTCCATTGCTTACTTGCCATGGTTGGTTATGCTTCGGATTTTTTCGGCTCTCCAATTAATCATGGAATACCCGCCACACATGTTGGGTTACGGTTGGGTGGCCCTCTATGCTGCCTGATTCGACTAGTGGGACCCATTCCTAGCCACTCCTGGGTTTACTCCCGACCACTTTGCTCGGTCTCGTCAGTTGTCTGAATGTTATCATCCCGGCTTGCTAGTGGGGCCCTTTAGAAGCTGGTGGCCCATACTTCTGGCTGCTTCCATGACTTGCTGGCCCCTCTCAATGCTACACTAAAATGGACAAGAATATGTGCACGTGTTTACTATGGTCCGTTGCTATGTGTGTGTGGAGCAGCAGTATCCGGGTTTAGAAGTTTTACAATTTAAGTATTTAGGTATTTTGTGGTTTATAGGTTTTATTTAAATAATTAAATAACAAAAAAATTATTTTTATGATTTTTCTCATTTTCAAGGTTATAACCAATTAAAATATTATAATTATTAATTTTTTTTTCAAATTTTAATACAATATTTAATTATAATAATCATAAAAAGTAAATATCATGTAAAGTCAATATAAATAATTTTATTGATCGATATTATAATACTGATCATAAAATAGATTAATAAAATATTATTTATAAGATAAATATCAATTAAAATATATTTGCAAAACCTAAAACTATTCAAAATCAAAGTAAAATATATTACTAAATAATAATTTTTTATTTTTAAATTTTTGATTCTTTTTATAATCTTATAAATTTTTTTGAAGAAGATAATTTATTTAAATTTTATTTGTCTCTTTCATAATTTTATTTTGCAATTAATATTTCTATAAAAATAAACTAATAAATAATTAAAATAAATATTAAAGTTATAATGAAAACAAATAAAAATAAAATTTATGATTAATTATTTAGGGTATACCGATTTAATCGTATAGTATTTAAAAGTTTAGGAGATTAGTGATTTAAGTATTTAGGCATTTAGTAGTTTATATGTTTTATTTAAATAATGAAATAACAAAAAAATTATTTTTCAAAGGTTTTATCAATTTTGAAGGTTATTATCTTTATAAATATAATAATTTTTAAATTTTTTTCAAATGTGAATACAATATTTAGTTATAATAAACTTAATAATTATATATCATGTAATTAAAAAAAAACAATTTTATTGATAGATATTAATAAACTAAATATAATTATAATTATAATTATAATCAAAAAATAAATTAATAAACTATTATTTATTTATAGATATTTATATATTATTTATAAATACTTAAACCATTAAAGATGGTTTAAATGTTTAAGTATTTAAGGGTTTTGGGGTTTGGTGGTTTAGGAGCTTAATGATTTAAGCGTTTAGGCATTTAGTAGTTTATAGGTTTTATATAAACAATAAAATAACAAAAAAATTATTTTTGTGATTTTATCTCATTTTCAAAGATGATAACTTTTAAAAATATAATAATTTTTAAATTATTTTAAATGTAAATATAATATTTAGTTATAAAAATCTTAATAATTATATATCATGTAAATTCAATATAAACAATTTTATTGATAAATATTATAATAATGATCAAAAAATAAATTAATAATCTATTATTAATAAGATAGATATCAATTAAAATATAATTACAAAACCTGAAATGATTCAGAAGCAAAGCAAAATATATTACTATAAAATAATTTTTGGTTTTGAATTTTTTTTTCTTTTAAAAAGTTTATTTATATTATTATGATGAAAAATAATTTATATAAATTATATTTGTCTAACTCATAATTTATTCTTTAATTAATATATTTATAAAAATAAACAAATAAATAATTAAAATGAATATTTAAAATTATAATGAAAAAAAATGTGATTTATTATTTATTATTTAGGGATACTTGTTTTATTTAAATTAGATAATTCTCACTAATAATTTATTTTGTAATTAATATTTCTATAAAAATAAACTGATAAATATTTAAAATAAAAATTTAAAATTTTAATGAATAAAATTAAAATGAGATTTATTATTTATTATTACTGTATACTAGCTTAATGGATTAAGGATTTAGAGGTTTTTTTATTTAGGATTTTAGCGATTTATGTTTTTAGGCTTTTAGTGGATTATACGTTTTATTTAAAAAAATAAAATATCAAAAAAAATTTATGTTTTTTTCTCATTTTCATAGGTTATAACCTTTGAAGATATAATAATATTTAAAATTTTTTGAATAGTGAATACAATACTTAGTTATAATAATATTAATAATTATATATCATATAAATTCAATATAAACAATTTTATTGATATATAATATAATAATGATCAAAATTAAATTTATAAACTATTGATATTAAGATAGGTATTAATTAAAAAATAATTACAAAACCCAAATTGATTCAAAATTATAGTAAAATATATTTCTCGATAACAATTTTTAATTTTTAAATTTTTACTTCTTTTATAATTATATTAATCGTATTAATTTTATATCATATAAATTCAATATAAATAATTTTAATGATAGATATTATAATAATGATCAGAAATTAAATTAATAAACTATTATTAATAATATAAATATTAAGAAAAATATATTTACATAACACAAAATGATTCAAAATTAAATAAAAATATATTACTAAATAATAATATTTAATTTTTAAATTTTTCCATCTTTTTATAAGCTTATTTTTTTTATGATTAAAAATAAATTATATAAATAATATCTGTCTCACTCGAAATTTATTTTGTAATTAATTTTTCTAAAAAATTAGAATATAAATAATTAAAATGAATATTAAAAATTAAAATAAATAGAAATAAAAATGAGATTTATTATTTTTTAAGTAGTATACAGCTATAATAAGGTTTATGTATTTAGTGGTTTCGGGCTTTATGAGCTACTGATTTAAGTAAGTAAACATTCAATGGTCGATAGGTTTTATTTAAAAAATAAATAACAAATTTTTTTTTGTATTCTTTCTCATTTTTTAAGATTATAAACTTTGAAAATATAATAATTATTAAATTTTTTTCAAAAGTGAATAAAATATTTATTTATAATAATCATAATAATTATATATAATATAAATTCAATATAAACAATTTTATTGAAAGATATTCTAATAATTATCAAAAAATAAATTAAAAATATTTTATGAATAAGATTGATATTACTTAAAATATAATATCAAAACTTAAAATGATTCAAAAGCAAAGCAAAATATATTACTTAATAATAATTATTTGTTTTTAAATTTTTATTCTTTTTATAAGCTTATCTATTTTTTGATGAAAAATAATTTTTATAAATTATATTTTTAATCATTATTTATTTTATAATTAATATATATATATAAATAAAAAACATAACAATCGAAATGAATTTTTTAAATTATAATGAAAACAAATAAAAATGAGATTTATTAATTATTATTTACGGTATACCGGTTTAAAGGTTTATCAATATAGGGGTATTGAGATTTTGTAGTTTAGTGATTTATGTGTTTAGGCATTTAGTGATTTATAGGTTTTATTTAAACAATGAAATAACAAAAAAAAATATTTTTTTTATTTTTTCACATGTTCAAAGGTTATAATTTTTGAAAATATAAAAATATTAAAACTTTTTTCGAAAGTGAATACAATATTTAGTTATAATAATTATTAAATTTATATATGATATAAATTCAATATAAATATTTTTATTGATAAATATTCTAATAATGATCAAAAAAAATTAATAATCTATTATTAATAAGATAGATATCAATTAAAATTTAATTACAAAATCTAAAATGATTCAGAAGCAAAGCAAAATTAATTACTATATAATAATTTTTTTTTTGAAAATTTTTGTTCTTTTAAAAAGTTTATTTATAATTTTTTGATGAAAAATAATTTATATAAATTATTTTTGTCTAGCTCAATTTATTTGGTAATTAATATTTAAATATATATAAACAAATAAATAATTAAAATGAATATTTAAAATTATAATGAAAACAAATGAGATTTATTATTTAATATTTAAGGATACTATTTTGATTTAAATTAGATCTGTCTCACAAATAATTTATTTTGTAATTAATATTTCTATAAAAATAAATTGATAAATAATTACAATAAAAATTTAAAATGATACTGAATAAAAATTAAAATGAGATTTATGATTTATTATTAATGTATACCAGTTTAATGGTTTTGACATTTAGGAGTTTAGAGATTTATGTTTTTAGGCATTTAGTATTTTATAGGTTTTATTTAAACAATAAAATAAAATAAATTTGTAACATTTTCTCATTTTCAAAGTTTATAACATATGAAAATATAATAAAATTTAAGATTTTCTCATATGTAAATACAATATTTAGTTATAATAATATTATTAATTATATATAATATAAATTAAATATAAAAAATTTTATTGATAGATATTATAATAATGATCAAAAATTTAATTAATAAACAATTAATAATAAGATAGATATTAATTAAAAAATATTTAGAAAACCTAAATTGATTCAAAATTAAAGTAAAATATATTACTGCATAATAATTTTTAATTTTTTAATTTTACTTCTTTTAAACGCGTATATATCTTTTTTGATTAAAAATAAATTATTTAAATTATATTTATCGCACTCATAATTTATTTTGTAATGAATATTTCTATAAAAATAAACTAATAAATAATTAAAATTAAAATAAATATAAATATAAATTAGATTTATTAATTATTATGTATTATATAGCAGTTTAATAGTTTATGTATTTAGGCATTACGGGGTTTAGAAGTTTACAGATTTAACTATGTATGCATTTAGTGGTTTATAGTTTTTATTTAAGAAAAAAAATAAAAAAAATTTATTTTTATTATTTTTTGATATTTTCATAGGTTATAACCTTTGAAAATATAATAATTTTTAAATTTTTTCAAAAGTGAATAAATATTTATTTATAATAATCATAATAATTATATATCATATAAATTCAATATAAATAATTTTTTTGATAGATACTAATAATTATCAAAAAATAAATTAAAAATTTATTATTAATAAGATTGATATTACTTAAAATATAATATCAAAACCTAAAATGATTCAAAAGAAAAGAAAAATATATTACTTAATTATAATTATTTGTTTTTAAATTTTTATTCTTTTTATAAGCTTATCAATTTTTTGATGAAAACTAATTTTTATAAATTATATTTTGAACTCATAATTTATTTTATAATTAATATATTATATAAATAAAAAACTCAACAATCAAAGTGAATTTTTAAAATTATAATGAAAACAAATAAACATGAGATTTATTAATTATTATTTAGGGAATACTGGTTTAAAGGATTATCTATATAGGGGTATCGTAATTTTGTAGTTTAGTGATTTAAGTTTTAAGCATTTAGTGATTTATAAGTTTTATTTAAATAATGAAATAACAAAAAAAATAATTTTTTTTATTTTTTCACATGTTAAAAGGTTATATACTTTGAAAATATAAAAATTTTAAAACTTTTTTCAAAAGTGAATACATTATTTAGTAATAATAATTATTAAATTTATATATCATATAAATTCAATATAAACATTTTTATTGATAAATATTCTAATAATGATTAAAAAATAAATTAATAATCTATTATTAATAAATTAGATATCAATTAAAATATAATTACAAAACCTAAAATGATTCAGAAACAAAGCAAAATATATTACTATATAATATTTTTTTGTTTTTTATTTGTTTATACTTTTATTAAGTTTATCTATATTTTTTTCGTTGAAAAATAATTTATATAAATTATATTTGTATAACTTATAATTAATTTTGTAATTTATATTTATATAAAAATAAACAAATAAATAATTAAAATGAATATTTAAAATTATAATTAAAAAAAATAAAAATGAGATTTATTATTTATTATTTAGCATATACATGTTTAAAAAATTTATCTATTTAGGGTTTTCGAGATATAGAAGTTATTGATTTAAGTATTTAGGCATTTAATGGTTTATAGGTTTTATTCAAACAATGAAATAACAAAAAATTTATTTTTGATATTTTTTCAAATTTTCAAAGGTTATAACATTTGAAAATATAATAATTTTAAAATTTTTTAAAAATGTGAATACAATATTTAGTAATAATAAATATTATGACTATATATAATATAAACTAAATATAAACAATTTTATTGATAGATATTATAATAATTATAAAAAAATAAATTAATAAACTATTATTATATGATAGATATAAATTAAAATATAATTAAAAAACCTAAAATGATTCAAAATCAAAGTAAAATTTATTACTAAATAATAATTTTAATTTTAGTTTTTGTATCATTTTATAAGCTTATATGTTTTTTTGATGAAAAATATATTATTTAAATTATATTTGTATAACTCATAATTTATTTTATAATTAATATTTCTATAAATTGTTTAAATTATATTTAAGGTTTACGAGTTTAAAGGTTTAAGTATTTAGGGGCTTCGGGGTTTAGGAGTTTAGAGATTTATGTGTTTAGGCATTGAATGGTTTATAAGTTTTATTTAAACAATGATATAACAAAAAAATTATTTTTGTTATTTTTTATCATTTTTGATGGTGATAACCTTTGAAAATATAACAATTTTTAAATTTTTTTATATGTGAATACAATATTTAGTTATGATAAAATTAATAAGTATATATCATGAAAATTCAATATAAACAATTATATTGATAGATATTATATTAATGATCAAAAAATAAAATAATAAATTATTATTAATAAGAAAGATTTTATTTAAAATATATTTTCAAAACGTAAATTTATTCAAAATCAAAAAAATATATATTACTAAATAATAATTTTTTTGATGTTTTGCTTCTTTTTATAAGTTTATATTTTTTTTCATTAAAAGTAAATTATTTAATTTTTACTTGTCTTCCTAATAATTTATTTTTAATTTATAATTCTATAAAAATAAACTAATACATAATTAAAATGAATATTTAAAACTATTATGAATACAAATAAAATAGAGATTTATTATTTATTATTTAGGGATACCGGTTTAATTTAAATTAGATATTTCTCACTAATAATTTATTTTATAATTAATATCTCTATAAAAATAAACTAATAAATATTAAAAATAAAAATTTAAAATTATGCTGAATAAAATTTAAAATGAGATTTATAATTTATTATTACTGTAAACCAGTTTAATAGATTAAGTATTTAGACGTTTTTTCATTTAGTATTTTAGCGATTTGTGTTTTTAGGCTTTTAGTGGTTTATACGTTTTATTTAAAAAAATAAAATATCAAAAAAAATTTCTATAATTTTTTCTCATTTTCATAGGTTATAACCTTTGAAAATATCAAAAAATAATAAAAATAAATTTTATGTTATATTTGTTTTAAAACAAAACCCATAAACCACTAGATGCATACACAATAAAATCAGTAAACTCTTAAACCCCGTAATGCCTAAATACATAAACCATTAAACCACTATATAATATATAATAATTAATAAATATAATTTTTATTTATATTTATTATAATTTTAAAAGTTCGTTTTAATTATTTATTAGTTTATTTTTATAGAAATATTTATTAAAAATTAAATTATGAGTGCGACAAATATAATTTAAATAATTTATTTTTAATCAAAAAAAATATATACACTTATAGAAGAAGTAAAATTTAAAAATTAAATATTATTATTCAGTAATATATTTTACTTTAATTTTGAATCAATTTGGGTTTTCTAGATATTTTTTAATTAATATCTATCTTATTATTAATTGTTTATTATTTTAATTTTTGATCATTAATATAATATCTATCAATAAAATTGTTTATTATTTTAATTTTTGATCATTAATATAATATCTATCAATAAAATTGTTTATATTGAATTTATATGATATATAATTATTAATATTATTATAACTAAATATTGTATTCACATTTCAGAAAATCTTAAATTTTATTATATTTTCAGAGGTTATAACCTATGAAAATGAAAAAATATTACTATTTTTTTTGTTATTTTATTGTTTAAATAAAACATATAAAATTCTAAATGACTAAAAACATAAATCTATAAACTCCTAAATGTCAAAACCATTAAACTGGTATACATTAATAATAAATCATAAATCTCATTTTAATTTTTATTCTGTATAATTTATTAATTCCTTAATTCCTAATAAGGACTGGGAAACAAAGACACACATTCCTGGATAACCAGACGGTCTCGGAAGATATAACCCACTGCTCCTTGATTTGGTGTGCTTTGCTTGATAATTTCTTATTCAATTGAAGATCTGGTTGATAGAAATGGGAATAGATGGTGGATCAATTGCAAAAGGTTGATCCTTGCTCCTGTGCTTACTTACTAGAAAGATTCTTATGCTTATTCGGAACTACGACTCTCACTCAATATTTGTTTCTTTTTTTCTCACTGACCGAAACCACTTTGCCTGAGATTGGAAGTGGCACCTGCCATGGACAGGGACTTCTTCACTCAACTAAGAGTACAGATCTTCTTTGTCGCCTTTTGAGCTATACGAAAGAACTCTCGCTTTCTAAACAGGAGCTCATAGGCCTAAGCCGAAATGGTGGATGGAGAGAGGAACGAAGACCATTGCTTTGAGATTTAATCAACAATTCCATGACAAGCATAAGAGTCAACTACGTCGGACGAACCTGATGCCTAACACTCGGGATGGAATCTTATTTTTTGCTCACTCTCTGGAGTTATATTCTCAGTTTGATCTCTTTTCTTATCAGTTCGACTGTGCTTCATCTCTCATTCTTTTTCACTTTCACTATTTTAGTTACTGGAACAGCAAATTTAGATCTCTAGGAAGTCTCTTAAGGACTCCCTTGCCCACCTGAAGGAAGAGAAGTGATAAAATGACCTTGCTTACAACATACAATTCCCTCTTTTCTGCCTAGAGTTCGCTACTTAGACTTCCGATATCTCTCCTGCGACTATTTTATTTCAAGTGAAAAAGGAGACATTGCCCCTTCACTTCTGAACCCAACTACTCTCTCTTTATCTCCTCTGGACCCTTCGCCTGCTAACAAGGAGAACTTAGCACAACTAACAACTTATGCTCGGACCTCTATCAAGTGAGGACCTTCGCTACATATACAAGACTCGAGAGCAAGAGAAAGATTTGTTAATGGGGATAGGGTATCAAACCTCACCCCCAGACTAATCACCTTCCCAACCCTATTTGAACTGAATTCTAGGCCCCGGAGAGATTAGACTGACTAATACTAATAGTAGAGTAGAGTCTATCCTCCAACGGACCCCTCTCCTGCGCTTATAGTGCCCACTGCCATGAAGGCTCAAATAGATGGGTTTTTAGCTTGAGCCCGTCGCCATCCTTTACTTTCACTTGCTTCTCATCCTTCTGGCCAACCCTTCTTATCAGATAGGAAATCCCATCCCACCATATCTAGTGAGGGAAGCCGAGCTGGTCAAGAGAAGGTTGGCTCTCGTAAACTTGATGATCAGTCTTTAGGAGACCTGTTACTGTGCTACTCTTCACTGGTTAGAGATCTAACTGCATGGGTGACCACCAGAGAAAATCATCTCATCAACGGGACAGACACAACCCTCCTAATGAAAGTGTGAAGAAGGATCGAACATTTTAATTAATATTAAAATTGTTTATATTTTTTAAATAATATTAATCTTATTATTAATAGTTTATTAATTTAATTTTTGATCATTTTTATATTGTCTATCAATAAAATTGTTTATATTGAATTTATATGATATATATTTATTAATATTATTATAACTAAATATTATATTCACATTTCAAAAAATTATAAATATAATTATATTTTCAAATGTTATAAACTATCAAAATGATAACAAATTAAAAAAAATTTTTTTGTTATTTTATTTTTTTATATAAAATCTTTTAACCAATAAAAGACTAAAAACATAAATGGCTAGACTCCTAACGAAAATACCTCTATATACTTAAACTATTAAACTGGTATACATTAATAATAAATCTTAAATCTCATTTAATTTTTATTCAGTATAATTTTAAATTTTTATTTTAATTAATATATCAGTTTATTTTTATATAAATATTAATTACAAAATAAATTATTAGTGAGATGGATCTAATTTAAATTAAACTGGTATCCCTAAATAATAAATAATAAATAATAAATATCAATTTTTTTATTATAATTTTAAATATTCATTTTAATTATTTATATGTTTATTTATATATAAATATTAATTACAAAATAAATTATGAGTTAGACAAATATAATTTATGTAAATTATTTTTCATCAAAAAAATATAGATAAAATTATTAAAAGAAAAAAAATTCAAAAACAAAAAATTATTATATACTAATACATTTTTCTTTCCTTCTAAATCATTTTAAGTTTTGTAATTATATTTTAATTAATATCTATCTTATTATTAATGGATTATTAATTTATTTTATTATTATTATTAGAATATTTAACAATAAAATTATTTATATTGAATTTATATAATATATAAATATAATGATTAGTATAACTAAATATTGTATTCGCATTTGAAAAAAATTTAAAAATTATTATATTTTCAAAGGTTATAACCTTTGAAAATATCAAAAAATAATAAAAATAATTTTTGTTATTTTATTTTTTAAATAAAAGCGGATTGGGATTACAATTCTCCAGTCCCTTCCCACAGTTCGAAGATTTTTTTTTGAAGATCCAGACCCGACCCATAGGTTGAAAATATCGGGACGGGACGGAGATCAGGGATTTTGGGTAGGATAAAATGGTTCCGGGACGGAACGGAGTTCGGACATTTTTTTCAATTTATTTTCTTCAAACCGACCAAGTTAGTTCATGTCGAAACCTTTTGTTGTACCATTTATCATTCCTTAGTTATGTATCTTTCAAACTCAAATTGAGCCAATTTTGTTTTGTCAAATAGGCTGAATACCACAAACGAGTTCCATTACCTTGTCAAAAGCTTTGATGTGCAGAAAAGGATAGAAATGTTAAATAGAACGGGACCGAGTTGTGTGCTTAATTTGGTTATTTGTTTTTTCACAAGTTGGCTTTGTTCAGCTTAGTGAAAGTTAACCATAATTGCAATACTACATTTTTTAAACAATTACTTAAAATATTAAGGAAGATATAAAGATGACCACAAATATTGGTGGCAGCAATTACTACTTAAGTACTTGCTAAAATTAGGCAGCTTATTATAGCAAAAAAATACAACTAATAACAACCATGATAATAATCATTTCAAAGGTCCATCTTGTGATAGCAACAAATATCCAAACCCAATTAATTATCTCTTCTACAACTCCTCCCTTTTCTTCCTTCATTGTAGAAGGACAACCAAATATGAAAACGTGTTAATCATGTAGACATAAATTTCTAAGATGAAAGAGTAATAAAAAAACAAAATATTACCATATAAAATTTAATACACCCTTTCCAAAATTAGTTGGCCAACTAGAGTTGGAAGAATATTTTGATCTTGTGACCCCTCTAAAAATTGTAATTGAACCATATTTTTATTAAATTAAATGAATAAAATAAGTAAAAGTGAAATTAAAATTTACAAGATTTGTATACTAACCTAATTCATTATCATCAAGGTCTTGAACTAATTCTTCAATTTCAATAGGTTTGTTTGAGCTTCTCAACCAATCTTGTAGACATATGAGAACTTCAGCTGTAATAGGTGTTAATGAATGCCTAAATTTATCTAAAGTTCTTCCCCCGATGCTAAATGTAGATTTTAAAGCCACATTAGATGCTTCGATAGAAAATACATCCCTTGCTACATTTTCCAAAGAAGGATAGCCAACCTCATTTACCTTCCACCAGTTTAGAAGATCAAAATCAATTCTATTTTTTTCAAGTTTTTCCTACAAGTACGTATCCAACTCTTCCAAAGCTACAACTTCTTGTTCATTCTCCAATTCAACAAAAAAAATCATCAACATGAGTATCACCACCATCAAATAAATCATCATTTTTCTTCAACACAGTAGAATAGAAATCATCTTCTTTTGATTCTTCTTCATTTAAATCTTTATAATCATCCATCATCTCATTTAAAGAATTTATAATCTTTTTCACCAAATTTTTAGCCAATTCCGCTCCATAATGCTAAGTGTACTTATCATTGAGATATTTTAGCTTATGTCTAGGATCCAACACTACTACTACAAAAAGCATAATATTTGTTGACTAAAAAGAACCCTAATATTCTTCGAATTTATGCCTCATTTTCATGCCCATTTTAGACACCATTGTATCTGTACTATTTTCACAAAGCTCAATTTTTATCAAAATTCAAATAATCTCAAGAAAATAAACACTAGAGGTAGAATATTATGAGCCAGAAAATTTACCAGTTACCTAATAAAATGTTTTCAAGAAATGAGCCAAAATATTGGCGTTTGTTCAGTCTCTCTCAGTTGGAACATTTGAACCAAACTCCTTCAAAAACTTTTTGTCTTTGTCCTCCAACTTATCAAATTCTTTTTGATATATTCAAAGTTATAACCTTAGAAAATATAATAAATTTTAAATTTTTTTGAAAAGTGAATTCAATATTTAGTTATAATAATCATTATATTTATATATCATATAAATTCAATATAAACTATTTTATTAATAAATATTCTAATAATGATCAAAAAATAAATTAATAATTTATTATTAATAAGATAGATTTTAATTATAATATAATTACAAAACCTAAAATGATTCAGAAGCAAAGCAAAATATATTACTATATAATATTTTTTTGTTTTGAATTTTTTTTTCTTTTAAAAAGTTCATCTATATTATTTTTATGAAAAATAATTTATATAAATTATATTTGTGTAACTGATAATTTATTTTGTAATTAATATATATATATATATATATATATAAACAAATAAATAATTATATTTGAATATTTAAAAAAAATGAAAAAAAATGAGATTTATTCTTTATTTTTTAGGATACTAGTTTAATTTAAATTAGATCTATCTCACTAATAATTTATTTTTTAATTAATATTTATATAAAAATAAATTGATAAAAAATTAAAATAAAAATTAAAATTATACTGAATAATTATAATAATTTATTTTGTTTCTCTCTCAATTCTAGAATGATTGCTAAAGCTCTAACCAAAATAATAGGAGCTTTTACTTTATCTCTATTATGTCTCATCATATTTGATGTTGAATCACTGGGCTATCAAAGGTAATTTGACTCATTTTATGCTAATAGACTAAACAAATGTTGTACCCCTATGTGTTGAAATAGCTAGTTGTTGAGGATGGTATTTATAGTTATTATTGTAATTTCTTCTAAAATATCTCTCATGCACGCACTCAAAGCAATTTTTTTAAAACATAGTTCACCTCTAAAAAAATAACCACCTTGTAGCCTATTAGAACAAACTAGCCCCAGGGTGGTTTTAGCAGTGCAAGAAGTATGGGCTCTCTTTCAATCAAGAATCAAAAAATTTATTTTATTGGCAGGTCTAAGCCATTTTATTTATATCCTCATGGATATGAAAAGTATCATTTCTTTCTTTTTATATTAAATGAGTTATGTATACAAGCTCACAATACCCAAAAGGTGTAAATTAATCATATGCAAATGTATAAAAGGTTTTAATCATTGCTCAAAATATTAGTCTTGCATATTGACACTTGAGGTCACAAATCAAAGGAAAAAGCCATATTGATATTTCCAATCCCAAGAATTTTAGCTATAGACAGTTACAACGAGTAGTACTCGAGCTTTAACTATTTCTAGGATCATGACTTTTGCTCTTGAGGAATGTCCAAAGTTACAATCATTCCTAGTGCAATGAATTTGCAATATAAAGATAAAATGCACAAGCTATGGTCATATCCAATACTGTGACCCAGTATTATAGTGAATAAATATGTATTCATGATCATTCTTAGTGTCATAACAATATGTTCAACAGATAGAAACAAGTTATGGCATATTCTCATCGATATGATTTTGTGTTCTAGAGACAAAATATACAATCATGTCCATTGCTAATGCTATAATAATCTAAAGCAATAAAGAGACTGAATCCATAACTCATCCCTTGAGTCATGACTTTGTGTTACATATACAAAAAGATAAATCTGTGACATTCCTAAAAGTTGTGAATTTCAATTTAAATTTAACACTTAGTCATTTGATTATAAAAGTGGAAAACATTAGATTTAGGATTTAGAGTTTATGGATTAGGGTTATAGTTTATGGTTTAAGGTTTAGGATTTAAAGTTTAGAGTTCATGGTTTTTTTTCTGTTTTTTTTTTTGGAAAATACACACTTTAATTATCAGTTAAGCACACAACTTACAAATGTATAAAAAGCTAACTAATTTAGCCCAGCCCACCAAATCTCATCTACCTTAATGATTCTATGCATAAAATACATAAAAAACATAATGCCTAATAATTCCAAGCGTACGAATACAACTAAAATCACCTGGCATTCCCGGACTTCAGAGTTGGCATTGAGTCATTATGCGCACTGCGTCCTTTCCATTCAGATTTTTCCAAGCCTTTTGGAGGAACCAGAATGATGGACCATATTAAAACTATGCAAATATAAGATTCTGAATGTGTGTAACATGTAGAATCAAGTGTTTTCCTATGTCATTGCTATGCAATGGAATACATGTCAATTCATTCTCACCTCTGAATTCCACATTGTTTTGCTCCAATGATCTTCAAAAGAGTATCTCGTGTGTTATAATGCTTCCTTTTCAAGCTCCAAGAAGTGGCTGTATTTTGCCCCAACAAAATATCAAAAAATATGCGTGCATCGGTGTGCATGTGTGATGAGGTCCGTCTCATAGTCTAATTATCTACGCATACAACCAAGATAAATTACAAGTAAAATTACAAAATTCTATAAAGATTGGTCTTCTGCTTTCAAAAGTGTAGAATCACTTAATGTGTCTTTACAAAATGCATTAGTGGGCCCCAATTTTAGATACTCATGAGTCCAGTTTCCCTCATTGCATGCTACATAGAGAACAGTCAAGATTGTGCTTATGAATGTCATGATCCGTCTCTACAAGTACATGGTGCATACAAAGTCCAAAATACAAATGAGACTACAAACATAAACTACAAGTTTGAATCTTTCGCTCCCGTGTGGCTGGTCTGGACTCCATTCCTTACTGGCACTGCTTGGTGATGCTTCGAATTTTTCCATCTTTCCAATTAATTATGGAATACCCGCTACTCCTGTTGGGTTATAGTTGGGTGGCCCTCTATGCTGCCTGATACTACTGGTGGGACCCACTCCTAGCTACTCCTGGGTTTACTCCCGACCACTTTGCTCGGTCTCGTCAGTTGTCTGAATGTTATCATCCCAGCTTGCTAGTGGGGCCCTCTACAAGTTGGTGGCCCATACTACTGGCTGCTTCCAGGTCTTGCTGGCCCCTCTAAATGCGACACTAAAATGGATAAGAATATGTGCACGTGTGTACTATGGTCCATCGCTATGTGTGTGTAGTGCACCAGTATTAGGGTTTAGGAGTTAAGTAATTTAAGTAATTAGGTATTTTGTGGTTTATAGGTTTTATTTAAATAATTAAATAAGAAAAAAATTATTTTTATGATTTTTTCTCACTTTCAAGGTTATAACCATTTAAAATATTATAATTTTTAATTTTGTTTTAAATGTTAATATAATATTTAATTATAATAATATTAAAAATTAAATATCATGTAAATTCAATATAAATAATTTTATTGATTGATATAATAATACTGATCATAAAATAGATTAATAAAGTATTATTAATAAGATAAATATTAATTAAAATATATTTGCAAATCGTAACATGATTCAAAATCAAAGTAAAATATATTACTAAATAATAATTTTTATTTTTAAATTTTTGATTCTTTTTATAAGCTTATAAATTTTTTTGAAGAAGATAAATTATTTAAATTATATTTGTGCCTTCATAATTTTATTTTGCAATTCATATTTCTATAAAAATAAACTTATAAATAATTAAAATGAATATTAAAATTATAATGAATACAAATAAAAATGAGATATATGATTAATTAATTAGGGTATACCAGTTTAATGGTTTAAGTATTTAGGAGTTTAGGAGTTTAGTGTTTTAAGTGTTTAGGCATTTCGTAGTTTATATATTTTATTTAAATAATGAAATAACAAAAAAAATTATTTTTCAAATTTTTTATCATTTTTGATGGTTATAATCTTTATAAATATAATAATTTTTAAATTTTTTTCGAATGTGAATACAATATTTAGTTATAATAAACTTAATAATTATATATTATGTAAATTAAAAAAAACAATTTTATTGATAGATATTAATAAACTAAATATAAATATAAATATAATAATGATGAAAAAATAAATTAATAAACTATTATTTATTGATAGATATTTATATATTATCTATAAATACTTAAACCTTTAAAGATGGTTTAAATGTTTAAGTATTTAAGGGTTTTGGGGTTTAGGAGTTTTATGTTTTAAGCGTTTAGGCATTTAGTAGTTTATAGGTTTTATATAAACAATAAAATTACAAAAAATTTATTTTTGTGATTTTATCTCATTTTCAAAGATGATAACCTTTATAAATATAATAATTTTTAAATTATTTACTAATATAAATATAATATTTAGTTATAATAATCTTAATAATTATATATCATGTAAATTCAATATAAACAATTTTATTGATAAATATTGTAATAATGATCAGAAAATTAATTAATAATCTATTATTAATAAGATAGATATCAATTAAAATATAATTACAAAACCAAAAATGATTCAGAAGCAGAGCAAAATATATTACTATATAATAATTTTTTTTTTGAATTTTTTTTTTGAATTTTTTTTTTGAATTTTTTTTTTGAATTTTTTTTTTCTTTTAAAAAGTTTATGCATATTTTTTTGAATAAAAATAATTTATATAAATTATATTTGTCTAACTCATAATTTATTCTGTAATTAATATATTTATAAAAATAAACAAATAAATAATTAAAATGAATATTTAAATTTATAATAAAAAAATGTGATTTATTATTTATTATTTATTATATATTATTTATTATTTATTATTTAGGGATACTGGTTTAATTTAAATTAGAGATTTCTCTCTAATAATTTATTTTGTAATTAATATTTCTATAAAAATAAACTGATAAATATTTAAAATAAAAATTTAAAATTATACTGAATAAAATTTAAAATGAGATTTATGATTTATTATTACTGTATACTAGTTTAATGGATTATGAATTTAGAGGTTTTTTCATTTAGGATTATAGTGATTTATGTTTTTAGGCTTTTAGTGGTTTATATATTTTATTTAAAAAAATAAAATATCAAAAAAAATTTCTATAATTTTTTCTTATTTTCATAGCTTATAACCTTTGAAAATATAATAATATTTAAAATTTTTTGAATTGTGAATACAATTCTTAGTTATAATAATATTAATAATTATATATCATATAAATTCAATATAAACAATTTTATTTATATATATTATAATAATGATCAAAATTAAATTTATAAACTATTGATATTAAGATAGATATTAATTAAAAAATAATTACAAAACCCAAATTGATTCAAAATTATAGTAAAATATAATTAGTGATAGCAATTTTTAATTTTTAATTTTTAAATTTTTACTTCTTTTATAAGCATATATATTTTTTAAATTATATTTGTTGCACTCATAATTTATTTTTGTAATAAATATTTCTATAAAAATAAACTAATAAATAATTAAAATAAATATTTAAAATTATAATAAATAGAATTAAAATTTTGATTTATTAATTATTAAGTAGTATATAGCGGTTTAATGGTTTATGTATTTTGGCATTACGGGGTTTAAAAGTTTACTGATTTAACTATGCATGCATTTAGTGGTTTATAGGTGTTATTTTAAAAAAAATATCAATAAATTTATTTTTTTTATTTTTTGATATTTTAAAAGTCTATAACCTTTGAAAGTATAATAATTTTTAAATTTTTTTCAAAAGTGAATACAATATTTAGTTATAATAATCATTATATTTATATATCATATAAATTCAATATAAATATTTTTATTGATAAATATTCTAAAAATGATCAAAGAATAAATTAATAATCTATTATTAAAAAGATAGATATCAATTTAAATATAATTATAAAACCTAAAATGATTCAGAAACAAAGCAAAATATATTACTATAATATTATTTTTTGTTTTGAATTTTTTTTCTTTTAAAAAGTTTATCTATATTTCTTTGATGAAAAATAATTATATAAATTATATTTGTCTAACTCAATTTATTTTGTAATTAATAATTATATAAAAATAAATGAATAGATAATTAAAATGAATAATTTAAATTATAATGAAAAATATAATATTGAGATTTATTATTTATTATTTTGGGTATACCGGTTTAAAATGATTATCTATTTAGGGTTTTTCGATATTTAGGAGTTATTGATTTAAGTATTTAGTCATTTAGTGGTTTATAGGATTTATTTAAATAATGAAGTAACGAAAAAAATTTTGTTATTTTTTCACATTTTCGAAAATATAATAATTTTCAAATTTTCAAATATAATTTTTAAAATGTGAATAAAATCTTTAGTAATAATAATCATTATAATTATATATAATATAAACTAATTATAAATAATTTTATTGATAGATATGATATCAATTATCAAATAATAAATTAATAAACTATTATTAATATGATAGATATAAATTAAAATATAATTACAAAACTTAAAATGATTTAAAATCATTGTAAAATTTATTACTAAATAATAATTTGTTGTTTTTAAATATTTACTTATCTTTATAAGATTATATTTTTTTTTATTAAAAGTAAATTATTAATATTATATTTGTCTGACTAATTATTTATTTTGTAATTAATATTTATATAAAAATTAAAGTATTTAAATTGAATATTTAAAATTATAATGAATACAAATTAAAATGAGATTTAAGATTTATTATTTCTGTATATGTAATTTATTTTTTGATAATCTGTTTGTATAACCAAATAACTTTTCTTTTTTAATATTTTCATGCAAGTGTAGGAATGGAAATATTTAGAGGCTGGGGATGTAGCAGTAGCACAATAACGGAGGTCTCGTTGACTGGACAACGGGCGGAAATTGGAGTAGAGCTTGACCCGTCTCATGATACGACCCGCTCTGGTTAAATGTACCGAGGGAAATTTTAATATAAAATGTTTTGTAATTTTATTTTTGGGTAGCTGTTTTTGGACCCATGGAACTGTTCATCATTTCTGTCTCTTCTCTCTGTGCGATTTATTGCGACTATTCTGTGTGCTGCATAATGTAAGACATTTCTGCTACTTTAATCTATAACGCAAAAGCATTTTCTTGTGGATTCAGCTAGTCGTACTGAGCGACTAGCAAATCACGTTATTTTTGGTGTTTATTTCTCGTTTTTTGATTCTATCATGGATGGTTGCAGAATTGCGATATATATATTGCTTATTTTCTGTTGTTTCTGTGTTTCTGTTTCTCAATCTAACTACCGTGGAATCACAATTGCCCAACAATTATATATGGTATACCAGTTTAATGGATTTATTACTTAGGGGTTTTGTCGTTTAGGAGTTTACCAATTTATGTTTTTAGGAATTTAGTGGTTTATAGGTTTTATTTAAACAAAAAAATAACAAAAAAAAATTTGTAATTTATTCTCATTTTCATAGCTTATAACCTTTGAAAATATAATAATATTTAAAATTTTTTGGAATGTGAATACAATATTTTGTTATAATTATAATAATAATAATATATCAGATAAATTCAATATAAATAATTTTATTGATAGATAATATAATAATGATCAAATTTAAATTAATAAACTATTAATAAAAAGATTTCTATTAATTAAAAAATATTTACAAAACCCAAATTGATTCAAAATTAAAATAAAATATATTACTGGATAATAATTTTTAATTTTTAAATTTTTACTTATTTTATAAGCATATATATTTTTTTGATTAAAAATAAACTAATTAAAATATATATGTCGTTCTCATAATTTAATGTGTAATAAATATTTCTATAAAATAAACTAATAAATAATTAAAATAATATTTAAAATTATAATAAATAGAATAAAAAATAATTTATTAATTATTAAGTAGTATATAGTGGTTTAATGGTTTATGTATTTAGGAATCAAGGGGTTTAAGAGTTTACTGATTTAACTGTGTATGCATTTATATAAATAAACAAATAAATAATTAAAATGAATATTTAAAATTATAATGAAAAAAAATGAGATTTATTATTTATTATTTAGGGATATCGGTTTAATTTAAAATAGATCTGTCTCACTAATAATTTATTTTCTAATTAATATTTCTATAAAATAAATTCATAAATAATTAAAATAAAAATTTAAAATTATATCAAATAAAAATTAAAATGAGATTTATGATTTTTTATTAATGTATACCAGTTTAATGATTTAAGTATTTAAAGGTTTTGTCGTTAGGAGTTTAGCAATTTATGTTTTTAGGCTTTTAGTGGATTATAGGTTATATTTAAAAAAATAAAATAACAAAAAAAATTTATGTAATTTTTTATCATTTACATAGGATATAACATTTGAAAATATAATAATATTTAAAATTTTTTGAAATTTTAAAACAATATTTTGTTATATTAATATTAATAATTATATATCATATAAATTCAATATAAATAATTTTTTGATAGATATTTTAATAATGATCAAAAATTAAATTTATAAACTATTAATATTAAGATAGATATTAATTAAAAAATATTTACTAAACCCAAATTGATTCAAAATTAAAGTAACTTATATTACTTGATAATAATTTTTAATTTTTAAATTTATACTTCTTTTATAAGCGTATATTTTTATTAAATAAATAATATATTATTTAAATTATATTTGTCCCACTCATAATTTATTTTGTAATAAATATTTCTAAATAAATACACTAATAAATAATTAAAATGAATATTTAAAAATATAATAAATAGCAATAAAATATAGATGTATTAATTATTAAGTAGTATTTAGCGGTTTAATGGTTTATGTATTTATGCATTACGGGATTTAGGAGTTTACTAATTTAACTTTATATGCATTTAGTAGGGCTGCTCACAGGACTCGGAGATTCGCGACCCGACCCGAAGTCATGTCCCAAAAGAATCGGGACTGAAAAAAATCCATTGACTTTGACATTTCCGGTCCCGCTCTGTCACGTATTTTATCTTTTGGGATGGTTCTGGATCTTAAGCAATATCCATCTCGAGAACCATCCCATCCTAAAAAACCGATACTAGAACCATGAATATATATATATATATATATATAACATGAAGATGCCAGTAATTGCGCAACTGCCCATCTAATTCCTACGCACCTATTACTGTTCCGATGAGTTCTAAGCCACCTCACGCCATTCCAGGCATGTTCAATTAGGTCCAACCTTTGTCCATCACACTTCTGGTTGCCTCCAGCATGTCTCAGATGCCACCAGCCTTTTGGTTTGTTTTTCTGACGAGAATTGAGTGATTAATTATTATTATTATGTGTCTTAGTCAGTTTTGTTGAGTATTGGTGGCGGTGTTGTGGTTGGGCCGAATAAGTAGGCTGAATGTGTTACAGTCAGTTTTGTAGAGCTTGCTTGTTTGAAATATTTATATGTATTTATGATTGACATATCATATTAATTAATGGCAATGCGGATGGCACAATTTAGTGGTAAACGAAAAATGCAATAAATTGAAGATGATCACATCTCGAATGATCAAAGTACTCGTAAATCCAATCATCATCATTTCACAATCCCTCCTATTGTTACGGAAGGTTCTTCAATTCCAATTGTAAAAGAAAGTCAAGATACATTTGAACCTCAAGTTCATAAAAAGTATAAGTTTGATGTTTGGGAAACTTATGAGATATTAGTTGATTCAGAGGGAAATGAAACTGGTAGGGCAGCTTGTATATGGTGTAAGAAAGAATATTTGGCAAAAAGTGATCAAGGTACTTCGGGTTTATGGAAATACTTTAGAGAGACTTGTAGGAAATTTCCACACAAAAAAGAATTAATAGAAGCTTACAAAGGTAAAGACAAGTCAGAATCTTTGTTGTGTTTCACTAAAGGTACTAGTTCAGAGGATTACAAATTAACTTGTTGGCAATTTGATAAACAACTAGTTCGGGAGGCTTTGGTGAAAATGATCATAAAAGATGAATTGCCTTTTTTTTAGTTGAGAGGGATGTGTTTAAGGAGTTTTGTGAAGTTCGTATTCCTCAATTTAAAATTCCATCTAGGCACTCTATACTGAGGGATTGTTTTTCTTTGTTTGTGAAGGAAAAGAAGAAATTATTTGATAGTATATCATCTCATTGTTGTAGAGTTTCATTGAATACCGACACTTGGACTAGCATTCAAAATTTGTCTTAAATATGTTTTACTATTCATTTAATTGATTCTCAATGGAATATGCATAAAAGGCGTTTGAACTTTTGTCTAATTAAAAGTTATTCTGGAGTTAAAATTAGAAATGCTATTGAGTTTTGCATGAATGAATGGGGTTTGAGAAAGTTGATGTGCATTACTGTTGACAATGCATCAAATAATGATGTTGCAGTAGAACAATTGAAAAAAAGGCTTGTGAAGAAAAGTGTTATACCTTTGAGAGGCGAGCATTTTCATATGAGATGTAGTGCTCATATCCTAAACTTAATTATCATAGATGGCATTGCAGTAGTTGAGGGTTCTATTCAAAAAATTAGAGGTGTGGTGAAATATGTGAGGAGCAGTCCTAAAAGATTAGATATGTTTAAATTTTGTGTTGAAGAAGCAAACTTGACATATGGATCTTCATTGCAATTAGATTGTCCTACAAGATGGAATTCAACTTATTAGATGCTACAAACTGATATAAAATATCAAAAAGAATTTGATAAGTTGGAGGACAAAGAAAAAATGTTTTTGAATGAGTTTGGTTCAAACATTCCAACTGAGAGAGTCTGGACAAACACCAAATTTATGGCTCGTTTCTTGAAAACTTTTTATGAGGTAACTTGTAAATTTTCTGGCTCATAATATTCTACCTCTAGTGTTTATTTTTCTGAGATTATTCGAATTTGAAAAATAATTGAGCTTTGCGAAAATAGTAGAGATACAATGGTGTATGAAATAGGTATGAAAATGTGGCATAAATTCAACAAATATTGGGGTTCTCTTCAGTCAACAAATATTATGCTTTTTGTAGCAGTAATGTTGGATCCTAGATGTAAGCTCAAATATCTCAAGGCTAAGTACACTTAGCATAATGGAAAGGAATTGGCTAAAAATTTGGTGAAAAAAGTTATAAATACTTTAAATGAGATGATGGATGATTATAAAGATTTAAATAAAGATGAATGAAAAGAATTTGATTCCTCTTCTACTGTGTTGAAGAAAAATGATGCTTTCTTTGATGGTAGTGATACTTATGTTGATGATTTTTTTTGTTGAATTGGAGAATGAACAAGAAGTTGCAGCTTTGGAAGAGTTGGATAGGTACATTTAGAAAAAACTTGAAAAAATAGAATTGATTTTGATCTTCTAAACTGTTGGAAGCTGAATGGGGATAGGTATCCTTCTTTGGCAAAATGTAGCAAAGGATGTATTGGCTATCCAAGCATCTACTGTGGCCAACGAATCTTCCTTTAGAACTAAAGGGAGAACTTTATATAAATTTAGGAGTTCTTTAACACCTATTACCGCTAAAGTTCTCTTATGTCTACAAGATTGGTTGAGAAGATCAAACAAATCTATTGAAATTGAAGAATTAGTTCAAGACCTTGATGATAATGAATCAGGTTAGTATACAAATCTTGTAAATTTTAATTTCACTTTTACTTATTTTATTCATTCAATATAATAAAAATATGGTTCAATTTCAATTTTTAGAGGGGTCACAAGATCCAAATATTCTTCCAACTAAATTTGGAATGAGTGTATTAAATTTTATAGGTAATATTTTGTTTTTTTTTACTCTTTCATCTTATAATTTTATATCTACATGATTAATACATTTTCATCTTTGGTTTTCCTTCTACAGTGGAGGAAGAAAAGGGAAGAGTTGTAGAAGAGATAATTAATTGGGTTTAGATTTTCGTTGCTGTTCCGGAACGGAGCTTTGAAATGATTATTATCATGGTTGTTATTAGTTGTATTTTTTTTATTATATTAAGCTGCCTAATTTTAGCAATTACCTAAGTAGTAATTGATGCCACCAATATTTGTGGTCATCTTTATACCTTCCTTAATATTTTAAGTAATTGTTTAAAAAATGTAGTATTGCAATTATTGTTAACTTTCACTAAGCTGAACAAAGCCAACTTGTGAAAAAACAAATAACCAAATTAAGCACACAACTCGGTCCCGTTCTATTTAACATTTCTATCCTTTTCTGCACATCAAAGCTTTTGACAAGGTAATGGAACTCATTTGTGGTATTCATCCTATTTGACAAAACAAAATTGGCTCAATTTGAGTTTGAAAGATACATAACTAAGGAATGATAAATGGTACAACAAAAGGTTTCGACATGAACTAACTTGGTCGGTTTGAAGAATATAAATTGAAAAAAATGTCCGAACTCCATTCCGTCCCGGAACCATTTTATCCTACCCAAAATCTCTGATCTTCGTCACGTCCCATCCCTATATTTTCATCCTATGGGACTGGTTTGGATCTTCAAAAAAAATCTTCGAAAAGTGGGAATGGATTGGGGATTTGTAATCCCCATCCCATCCTGTCTCATTAGCACCCCTAGCAATGAGTGGTTTAATGGTTTTATTTAAAAAATAAAATAACAAGAATTTATTTTTATTATTTTTTGATATTTTCAAAGGTTATAACCTTTGAAAATATAATAATTTTTAAATTTTTTTCAAATATGAATACAATATTTAGTTATACTAATCATTATATTTATATATTATAAAAATTCAATATAAACAATTTTATTGATAAATATTCTAATAATAATTAAAAAATAAATTAATAATCAATTAATAATAAGATAGATATTAATTAAAATATAATTACAAAACTTAAAATGATTTAGAAGCAAAGAAAGATATATTACTATATAATAATTTTTTGTTTTTGAATTTTTTCTTCTTTTAATAAGTATATCTATATTTTTTTAATGATAAATAATATTTATTAATTATATTTGTCTAACTCATAGTTTATTTTGTAATTAATATTTATATATAAATGAACAAATAAATAATTAAAATAAATATTTAAAATTATAATGAAAAAAAAATGAGATTTATTATTTATTATTTATTATTTATTATTTATTATTTATTAATTATTATTTAGGGATACTGGTTTAATTTAAATTAGATCAATCTCACTAATAATTTATGTTGTAATTAATATTTATATAAAAATAAACAGTTAAATAATTAAAATAAAAATTTCAAATTATACTGAATACAAATTAAAATGAGATTTAAGATTTATTTTTAATGTATACCTGTTTAATAGTTTAAGTATTTAGAGGTTTTGTCGTTAGGAACTTAGTTATTTATTTTTTTAGGCTTTTAGTAGTTTATAAGTTTTATATAAAAAAATAAAATAACAAAAAAATTTTCTATAATCTGTTATGATTTTCATAGCTTATAACCTTTGAAAATATAATAATATTTACAATTTTTTGAAATGTGAATACAAAATTTAGTCTTAATAATATTAATAATTATATATCATATAAATTCAATATAAACAATTTTATTGATAGATAATATAATAATGAGTAAAAATTAAATTAATAAACTATTAATAAAAAGATAGATATTAATTAACAAATATTTACAAAAACCAAATTGATTCAAAATTAAAGTTAAATATATTACTGGATAATAATTTTAAATTTTTAAATTTCTACTTCTTTTATAAGCTTATATTTTTTTTTATTAAAAATAAATTAATTAAATTATAGTTGTCACACTCATAATTTATTTTGTAATAACTATTTCTATAAAAATAAACTAATAAATAATTAAAATGAATATTTAAAATTATAATAAATATAATTAAAAATTATATTCATTAATTATTAAGTAGTATTTAGTGGTTTAATGGTTTATGTATTTAGGCATTATGGGGTTTAAGAGTTTACTGATTTAACTGCGTATGCATTTAGTGGTTTATAGGTGTTAGTTAAAAAAAATATCAAAAAATTTATTTTTTTTATTTTTTGATATTTTCAAAGGTTATAACCTTTGAAAATATAATAATTTTTTAATTTTTTTCAAAAGTGAATACTATATTTATATATCATATAAATTCAATATAAATATTTTTATTGATAAATATTCTAATAATGATCAAAGAATAAATTAATAATATATTATTAATAAGATAGATATCAATTTAAATATAATTATAAAACGTAAAATGATTCAGAATCAAAGCAAAATATATTACTATATAATTGTTTTTTGTTTTGAATTTTTTTTCTTTTAAAAAGTTTATCTATATTTTTTTGATGAAAAATAATTATATAAATTATATTTGTCTAACTCAATTTATTCTGTAATTAATAATTATATTAAAAAAACAATAAATAATTAAAATGAATATTTAAACATATAATGAAAAAAATAATATTGAGATTTATTATTTATTATTTAGGGTATACCTGTTTAAATCGATTATCTATTTAATGTTTTCGAGATATTGGAGTTATTTACTTAAGTGTTTAGGCATTTAGTAGTTTATAGGATTTATTTAAATAATGAAATAACAAAAAAATTATTTTTGATATTTTTTCACATTTTCAATGGTTATAACATTTGAAAATATAATAATTTTAAATTTTTTTAAAAATGTGAATACAATATTTAGTAATAAGAATCATTCTAATTATAATTAATATAAACTAAATATAAACAATTTTATTGATAGATATGATATCAATTATCAAAAAATAAATTAATATGTTATTATTAATATGATAGATAAAAATTAAAATATAATTGCAAAACCTAAAATTATTCAAAATCAAAGTAAAATTTATTACCAAATAATAATTTTTGTTTTTTAGTTTTTGCTTCTTTTTATGAGTTTAAATTTTTTTTGATGAAAAATAAATTATTTAAATTATATTTAAGGTGTACGAGTTTAAAGTTTTAAGTATTTAGGGGATTTTGTGTTTAGGAGTTTATAGATTTAAGTATTTAGGCAATTAGTGGTCTAGAAGTTTTATTTAAACAATGATGTAACAAAAAAAATATTTTTTTTTTTATTTTTTAGGGTTATAACCTTTGAAAATTTAAAAATTTTTAAATTTATTTTAAATGTAAATATAATATTGAGTTTTAATAATCTTAATAAATATAAGTCATTTAAATTCAATATAAATAATCACATTGATAGATATTATAATAATGTTCAATAAATAAATTAATAAATTATTATTAATAAGATCGATATTATTTAAAATATAATTGCAAAATCTAAATTTATTCAAAATCAAAGTATATATTACTAAATAATAATTTTTTTTAATATTTTTCTTTTTTATAAGTTTATATTTTTGTTATTAAAAATAAATTATTTAAATTATTTTTGTCTTCCACATAAATTATTTTGTAATTTATTATTCTATAAAAATAAACTAATAAATAATTAAAATAAATATTTAAAATTATAATGAATACAAATAAAATTGAGATTTATTATTTATTATTCAGGATTTACAAGTTTAATGGTTTAAGTATTTAGGTATTTTTGGGTTTAGTCATTTAAGTGTTTATGCCTTAAGTGATTTTATCTAATTTTCGAAGGTTATAACCATCGAAAATATAATAATTTTTAATTTTTTTTTTAAAATCAGAATATAATATTTAGTTATAATAATCTTGATAATTATATATAATGTAAAATCAATATAAATAATTTTATTAATAGATATTATAATAAAGATCATTAAATAAATTAATAAACTATTATTAATTAGAATGATTTAAATTAAAATATAATTACAAAATCTAAAATTATTTAAAATTAAATTACTAAATAATAATATTTTGTTTAAATTTTTTGATCTTATATTTTTTTGATGAAAAATAAATTATTTATATTATATCTGTCTCACTAATAATTTATTTTGTAATTAATATATCTATAAAAATAAACTGATAACTAATTAAAATGAATACTAATAAAAATAAGATTTATTATTTTTAATTTAGAGTATACTAATTTAAAGGCTTATGTATTTATGGGCATCGAGGTTTAGGAGTTTAGTCAATAAGAATTTAGGTATTTTGTTGTTTATAGATTTTATTTATAAAATATAATAACAAAAAATTTATTTTTTTTATATTTTCTTATTTTCAAATGTTATAACCTTTGAAAGCTTAATAATTTTTAAATTTTTTTAAAATTTAAAAATATTTTTTTGTTATAATAATCTAAATAATTAAATATTATGTAAATTCAATATAAATAATTTATATAGATATTATGATGATGATAATAAAATAAATTAATAAACTATTATTAATAAGATAGATATTAAATAAAATTTATTCGTAAAACCTAAAATGATTCAAAATCAAAGTAAAATATATTAATAAGATAGATATTAAATAAAACTATTCTTAATAAGATAAAATATATAGGTTTAAAATATTATATATTTAGGAGTTTTGGGATTTAAGAATTTAGTAATTTAAGTGTTTAGGTATTTAGTAGTTTATAGGTTTTATTTAAAAAATAAAATAACAAAAAAATATTTTTTTGTTATTTGTTCTCATTTTTGAAGGATATAACCATTTAAACTATAACAATTTTTAAATATTTTTAAATGTGAATACTATATTTAGTTATGATAATCTTAATAATTATATATCATGTAAATTCATTTTAAACAATTATATTGATATATATTATAATAATGATCATACAAAAGATTAATAAACAATTATTAATAAGATAAATATTGTTTAAAATATATTTATAAAACCTAAAATGATTCAAAATCAAAGTGAAATATTTTACTAAATATTAATTTTAACTTTTTAAATTTTTGTATCCATTAAAAAGCTTATATAATTTTTGATGAAAAATAAATTATTTAAATTATATTTGTCTAAATATTAATTTATTTTTTAATTTATATTTCTATAAAAATAAACTAATAAATAATTAAAATGTATATATAAAATTATAATGAATACTAATACAAATGAGCTTTATGATTTATTATTTAGGGTATACCTATTTAATGGTTTAAGTTTATTGTGGTTTTGTGGTTAATGAGTTTATTGATTTATATGTTTACACATTTAGGTGTTTATAAGTTTTATTTAATTAATGAAATAACAAAAAAATTATTTTTATGAATATTCGTGATTTTCAAAGGTTATAACCTTTGAAAATATAATAAATTTTTAATAGTTCTAAAATTAGAATACAATACTTAGTTATAATAATCTTAATAATTATCTTTGTTGTAAATTCAATATAAAAAATGTTATTAAAATATATTATTTTGATGATCAAAAAATAAATTAATAGACTATTATTAATAAGATAGATATCAATTAAAATATATTTGCAGAACCCAAAATTATTCAAAATCAAAGTAAATTATATTACTAAATAAAATTTAAAATTTTTAAAATTTTATTTATTTTTATAAGCTTATATTTTTTTTCAAAAATAATAATTTATTTAAATTATATATGTCTCACTCATTTTTTATTTTGTAATTAGTATTTTTATAAAAATAAAGTAAAAAATAATTAAAATGATTATTTAAAATTATAAGGAATCAATTTGGATTTTGTAAATATTTTTTAATTAATATCTATATTATTATTAATAGTTTATTAATTTAATTTTTGATCTTTCTTATAATATCTATCAATAAAATTGTTTATATTGAATTTATATGATATATAATTATTAAAATTATGATAAGTAAATATTGTAATCACATTTAAACAAATTTTAATTATTTTTATATTTTCAATGGTAAACTATGAAAATGACAAAAAATTACAAATTTTTTTTTTGTTATTTTATTGTTTAAATAAAACCTATAAACCACTAAATGCCTAAAAACATAAATCGCTAAATTCCTAAACGACAAAACTTTTAAATACTTAAACTATTAAATTGGTATACATTAATAATAAATCATAAATCTCATTTTAATTTTTATTACGTATAAAGTTAAATTTTTATTTTAATTATTTATCAGTTTATTTTTATAGAAATAATAATTACAAAATAAATTATTTGTAAGACACATCTATTTTAAATAATTTATTTTTTATCAAAAAAAAAATATATGCTTTAAAAAGATGCAAAATTTTAAAAACAAAAATTTATTATTTTTAATAAATTTTATTTTGATTTTGAATCATTTTAGTTTTTGCAATTATATTTTAATTTATATCATTCTTATTAATAAAAGATTATTAACTTTTTATTGATTATTATTATAATGTCTATTAATAAAATTATTTATATTTAGTTTACATTATATATAATTATTAAGAATATTATAACTAAATATTATATTAACATTTAAAAAAAATAAAAAATTATTATATTTTCAAAGGTTATAACCTTCAAAAATAAAAAAAAAATCAAAAATTTTAATTTTTTAATTTTTTATTCTTTAAATAAAAACTATAAATCACTAAAGGCCTAAACACTTAAATCACTAAACCCTAAAACACTTAAATACTTAAACCATTAAACTATTATATCATGAATAATGAATAATTACTAATAAATAATAAATCTCAATTTTATTGGTATTCATTATAATTTTAAATATATATTTTAATTATTTATTAGTTTATTTTTATAGAATTATAAATTAAACATAAATTATGTGGAAGACAAATATAATTTAAATAATTTACTTTTAATAACAAAAAATATTAACTTATAAAAAGAAGCAAAACATCAAAAAAATTATTATTTACTATTATATTTTACTTTGATTTTGAATAAATTTACATTTTGCAAATATATTTTAAAAAATATGTATCTATTTAATAATAGTTTATTAATTTATTTTTTGATCATTAATATAATATCTATCAATATAATTCTTTTTATTGAATTAACATGATATATAATTATTAAGATTATCATAATTAAATATAGTTTTCACATAAAAAAAATTTAAAAATTATTATATTTTCTAAGGTTATAACCTTCAAAAATAATAAAAAATAACAATAATAATTTTTTTATTATATCATTTTTAAAATAAAACTTATAAACCATCAAATGACTAAATACATAAATCTCTAAACTCTAAACCCAGAAGCCCTGAAATACCTAAACCTTTAAACTCGTAAACCTTAAATATAATTTAAAAAATTTATAGAAATATTAATTACAAAATAAATTATGAATGACAAATATAATTTAAATAATATATTTTTCGACAAAAAAAATATAAGCTTATAAAATGATGCAAAAACAAGAAAAAAATTATTATTTAGTAATAAATTTTACTTTGATTTTGAATCATTTTAGGGTTTTTAATTATATTTTTATTTATATCTATCATATTAATAAATGTTTATTAATTTATTTTTTGATAATTGATATAATTTTATCAATAATATTGTTTATATTAGTTTATATTATATATAACCATAATAATTATTATTACTATATATTGTATTCACATTTTTAATAAATTTTAAAATTATTATATTTTCAAATGTTATGACATTTGAAAATTTGAAAAAATATCAAAAATAAAATTTTCTTATTTCATTGTTTAAATAAAAGCTATAAACCTTTAAATGCCTAAATACTTAAATCAATAACTTCGAAATCTCCAAAACCCTAAATAGATAAATTTTTTAAATAGGAATATCCTAAATAATAAATAATAAATCTCATTTTTTTTGTTCATTATTATTTTAAATATTAATTTTAATTATTTATTTGTTTATTTTTATATAAATATTAATGACAAAATAAATTATGAGTTAGACAAAAATAATTTATATAAATTATTTTTCAACAAAAAAATATAGATAAACTTAATAAAAGAAGAAAAAAATAAAAAACAAAAAATTATTATATAGTAATATATTTTACGTTGTTTTTGAATCATTTTAGGTTTCGTAATTATATTTTAATTGATATCTAACTTATTAATAATAGATTATTAATTTATTTTTTAATCATTTTTAGAATTTTTATCAATAAAAATATTTATATGATTTATATATTTAATAATTATTATAACTAAATATTCTATTCACTTTTGAAAAAAGTATTAAAATTATTATATTTTCAAAGATTATAACCTTTCAACATGTGAAAAAAATATATATTTTTTATTATAATTTCATTGTTTAAATAAAACCTATAAATCACTAAATGCCTAAACACTTAAATCACTATACTACAAAATTCCGATACCCCTATATAGATAATCATTTAAACTGGTATACCCTAAATAATAATTAATAAATCTAATTTTTATTTCTTTTCGTTATAATTTAAAAAATTCATTTTGAATGTTTATTAGTTTATTTTTATAGAAATATTTATTAAAAATTAAAGTATGAGTGCTACAAATATAATTTAATTTATTTATTTTTAATAAAAAAAAATATTTGCTTATAAAAGAAGTAGAAATTTAAAAATTAATAATTATTATCCAGTAATATATTTTACTATAATTTTGAATCACTTTGGATTTTGTAAATATTTTTTAATTACAATCTATGTTTTTATTAATAGTTTATTAATTTAATTTTTGATCATTATTATATTATCTATAAATAAAATTATTTATATTGAATTTATATGATATATAATTATTAATATTATTAAAACTAAATATTGTATTCACATTTCAAAAAATTTTAAATATTATTATATTTTCAAGGGTTATATAACCTATGAAAATGATAACAAATTATAGAAATTTTTTTTGTTATTTTATTTTTTTATATAAAACTTATAAACCACTAAAAGCCTAAAAACATAAATCGCTAAACTCTTAACGAATAAAACATCTAAATACTTAAACTATTAAACTAGTATACATTAATAATAAATCTTCAATCTCATTTTAATTTATTTTCAGTATAATTTTAAATTTTTATATTAATTATTTATCAGTTTATTTTTATAGAAATATTAATTACAAAATAAATTTTTAGTGAGATGGATCTAATTTAAATTAAACCAGTATCCCTAAATAATAAATAATAAATAATAAATTATAAATCTCATTTTTTTATTATAATTTTAAATATTAATTTTAATTATTTATTAGTTTATTTATATATAAATATTAATTACAAAATAAATTATGAGTTAGACAAATATAATTTATATAAATTATTTTTAATTAAAAAAATATAGATAAACTTATTAACAGAAGAAAAAATTCAAAAATAAAAAATTATTATTTAGTAATATATTTTTCTTTGCTTATGAATCATTTTAAATTTTGTAAATATATTTTAATTAATATCTATCTTATTATTAATAGATTTTTAATTTATTTTTTGATTATTATTAGAATATATATCAATAAAATTGTTTATTTTGAATTTATATAATATATAAATATAATGATTAATATAACTAAATATTGTATTCTCATTTGAAAAAAATTTAAAAATTATTATATTTTCAAAGGTTTTAACCTTTGAAAATATCAAAAAATAATAAAAATAAATTTTTCGTTATTTTATTTTTTAAATAAAACCTATAAACCACTCAATGCTATGGGTGCTAATGGGACGGGACGGGATGGGGATTAAAAATCTCCAGTCCATTCACACAGTTTGGAGATTTTTTTTGAAGATCTAGACCTGTCCGATATGTTAAAAATATTGGGATCGGATGGGAGGGAGATCAGAGATTTTGGGTAGGATAAAACAATTCCGGGATGGAACGGAGTTCGTACATTTTTTTCAATTTATTTTCTTCAAACCGTTCAAGTTAGTTCATATCGAAACCTTTTGTTGTACCATTTATTATTCCTTAGTTATGTTTCTTACAAACTCAAATTGTGCCAATTTTGTTTTGTAAAATAGGCTGAATACCGCAAGTGAGTTCCATTACCCTGTCAAAAGCTTTGATATGCAGAAATGAATAGAAATGTTAAATAGAACAGGACTAAGTTGTGTGCTTAATTTGGTTCTTTGTTTTTTCACAAGTTGGCTTTGTTCAGCCGAGTAAAATTTAACCATAATAGCAATACTACATTTTTTAAATAATTACTTAAAATATTAAGGAATAGCTAAAGATGACCACAAACATTGGTAGCATCAATTACTACTTAAGTAATTGCTAAAATTAGGTAGCTTAATATAACAAAAAAATACAACTAATAACAACCATGATAATAATCATTTCAATGGTCCGTCCTGGAACAACAACGAAAATCCAAACCCAATTAATTATTTCTTCTACAACTCCTTTCTTTTCTTCCTCCACTGTAGAAGGACAACCAAAGATTAAAATGTGTTAATCATGTAGACATAAAATTCTAAGATGAAAGAGTACTAAAAAAACAAAATATTACTATATAAAATTTAATACACCTATTCCAAATTTAGTTGGCCAACTATAGTTGGAAGAATATTTGGATCTTGTGACCCCTCTGAAAATTGTAATTGAACCATATTTTTATTAAATTGAATGAATAAAATAAGTAAAAGTGAAATTAAAATTTACAAGATTTATATACGAACCTGATTCATTATCATCAAGGACTTGAACTAATTCTTGAATTTCAATATGTTTGTTTGAGCTTCTCAACCAATCTTGTAGACATATGATAACTTCAGCTATAATAGGTGTTAAAGAACTTCTAAATTTATCTAAAGTTCTCTCCAAAGTGCTAAATATAGATTAGTAGGCCACAGTAGATGCTTGGATAGCAAATACATCTCTTGCTATATTTGCCAAAGAAGGATACCTAACCTCATTTACCTTCCACCAGTTTAGAAGATCAAAATCATTTCTATTTTTTTCAAGTTTTTCCTCCAAATACCTATCCAACTCTTCCAAAGCTTCAACTTCTTGTTCTTTCTCCAATTCAACAAAAAAAATCATCAACATAAGTATCACTACCATCAAAGAAATCATCATTTTTCTTCAACACAGTAGAAAAGAAATCATCTTCTTTTGATTCATCTTCATTTAAATCTTTATAATCATCTATCATCTCATTTAAGGCATTTATAATCTTTTTCACCAAATTTTTAGCCAATTCCTCTCCATAATCCTAAGTGTACATAACCTTGAGATATTTGAGCTTATATCTAGGATCCAACACAACTGCTACAAAAACCATAATATTTGTTGACTGAAGAGAACCCCAATATTTCTTGAATTAATGCCTCATTTTCATACCCATTTTACAAACCATTGTATATCTACTATATTCACAAAGCTCAAATTATATTCAAAATTCGAATAATCTCTAGAAAATAAACACTAGGGGTAGAATATATTGAACCAGAAAATTTACAAGTTACCTCATAAAAATTTTCAATAAACGAGCCAAAATTTTGGCATTTGTTCAGTCTATCTCAGTTGGAACGTTTGAACCAAACTCCTTCAAAAACCTTTTGTCTTTGTCCTCCAACTTATCAAATTCTTTTTTGATATTTTATATCAGTTTTTAGCATCAAATAATTTGAATTCCATCTTGTAGGACAATCTAATTGCAATGAAGATCCATATTTCAAGTTTGCTTCTTCAACACATAACTTAAACATATCTAATCATTTAGGAATGCTCCTCACGTATTTCACCACACCTCTAATTTTTAGAATAGCAACCTCAACTACAGCAATGCCATCTCTGACAATTAAGTTTAGGATATGAGCACAACATCTCATATGAAAATGCTTGCCACTCAAAGGTACAACACTTTTCTTCACAAACCTTTTTTTCAATTGTTCAACTACAACATCATTATTTGACGCATTGTCAATAGTAATGCACATCAACTTTTTAAAACCACATTCATTCATGCAAATTTCAATAGCATTTCTAATATTAACTCCAGAATGACTTTTAATTACACATAAGTTCAAAAGCCTTTTATGCATATTCCATTGAGAATCAATTAAATGAACAGTCAAACATATATAAGACAAATTTTGAATGCTAGTCCAAGTGTCAGTAGTCAATGAAACTCTATAACAATGAGATGATATGCTATCAAATAATTTCTTCTTTTCCTTCACAAATAAAGAAAAACAATTCCTGAGTGTAGAGTGCCTAGATGGAATTTTAAATTGAGGCACACTAACTTCACAAAACTCCTTGAACTCATCCCTCTCAACAAAAAAAAGGCAATTCTCATTTATGATCATTATCACCAAAGCCTCCCTAACTAGTTGTTGATCAAATTGCCAACAAGTTAATTTTTTATCCTCTGAACTATTACATTTAGTGAAACTCAACAAAGATTGTGACTTGTCTTTACCTTTGTGAGCTTCTATTGATTCTTTTTTGTGTGTAAATTTACTACAAGTCTATCTCAGGTATTTTCATAAATTGGAAGTACGTTAATTACGTTTTGCCAAATATTCTTTCCTACACCATATACAAGCTGCCCTACCAGTTTCATTTCACTCTGAATCAACTGATATCTCATAAGTTTCCCATACAGCAGACTTATACTTTTTATGAGCTTGAGGTTCAGATGTACCTTGACGTTCATTTACAATTGGAATTGAACAACCTGCCGTAATAATAGGAGGGTTCGTGAAAGGATGATGTTTGGATTTACCAGTACTTTGATCATTCGAGATCTGATCATCTTCAATTTATTGTATTTTTCATTTACAGCTGGATTGTGCCATCTGCATTGCCATTAATTATATGATATGTTAAGCATGAATACATATAAATATTTCAAACAAGCAAGCTCTACAAAACTAACTGTAACACATTCAACCCACCCATTAGGCCCAACCACAACACCACAACCAATACTCAACAAAACTGACTGAGACACATAATAATAATAATAATTAATCACTCAATTCTTGTCAGAAAAATAAACCAAAAGGCTGGTGGCATCTGAGACATGGTAGAGGCAACCATAAGTGCGATGGACAAGGGCTGGACCTAATTTAACATGGCTGGGATGGTGTAAGGTGGCACGTAACTCGTCGGAATAGCAATAAATGCGTCGGAATTGGATTGGCAGTAGCAGAATTGGTGACATCTTCATGTTATATATATATATATATATATTGGTTTTTTAGGACGGGATGGTTCTCGGGATGGATATTGCTTAAGATTCGGAACCGTCCCAAAAGAAAAAATACGTGACAGAATGTGACGGGAAAAGTCAAAGTCAACGGATTTTTCTTAGTCCTGATTCTTTCAAGACAATACTTCAGGTCGGGTCGGGTCGGGTCGCGAATCTTCGAGTCCCGTGAGCAGCCCTACTAAATGCAGATAAAGTTATATCAGTAAACTCTTTAATCCCGTAATGCCTAAATACATAAACCATTAAACCACTAAATATTATTTAATAATTAATAAATCTAATTTTTATTGCTATTTATTATATTTTTAAATATTCATTTTAATTATTTATTAGTGTATCTATTTAGAAATATTTATTACAAAATAAATTATGAGTGGGACAAATATAATTTAAATAATATATTATTTATCTAAGAAAAATATATGCTTATAAAAGAAGTATAAATTTTAAAATTAAAAATTATTATCAAGTAATATAAGTTACTTTAATTTTGAATAAATTTGGGTCTTGTAAATATTTTTTAATTAATACCTATCTTAATATTAATAGTTTATAAATTTAATTTTTGATCATAATTAAAATATCTATCAATAAAATTATTTATATTAAATTTATATGATATTTAATTTTTAATATTATTTTAACAAAATATTGTATTAAAATTTAAAAAAATTTTAAATATTATTATATTTTCAAAAGTTATAACCTATGAAAATGATAAAAAATTATAGAAATTTTTTTTGTTATTTTATTTTTTTAAATAAAACCTATAAACCAGTAAAAGCCTAAAAAGATAAATCGCTAAATTCCTAACGACAAAACCTCTAAATACTTAAATCATTAAACTGGTATGCATTAATAATAAATCATAAATCTCAATTTAAATTTTATTCAGTTTAATTTTAAACTTTTATTTTAATTATTAATCAATTTATTTTATAGAAATATAAATTAGAAAATAAATTATTAGTGATAAAAATCTAATTTAAATTAAACCGGTATCCTGAAATAATAAATATTAAATCTCATTTTTTTTAATTATGATTTTAAATATTCATTTTAATTATTTATTTGTTTATTTATATATAAATATTAATTACAAAATAAATTGAGTTAGACAAATATAATTTATATAAATTAATTTTGATCAAAAAATTATTGATAAACTTTTTAAAAGAAAAAAAAAATTTAAAACAAAAAATTATTATATAGTAATATATTTTGCTTTTCTTCTGAATCATATTAGGTTTTGTAATTATATTTTAATTGATATCTTTCTTATTAATAATAGATTATTAATTTATTTTTTGATCATTATAAGAATATTTATCAATAAAATTATTTATATTGAATTTATATGATATATAAATATAATGATTATTATAACTAAATATTGTATTCACATTTAAAAAAAATTAAAAATTATTATATTTTCAAAGGTTATAACCATTGAAAATATCAAAAAATAATAAAAATAAATTTTTTATTATTTTATTTTTTTAATAAAACCTATTAACCACTAAAAGCATACATAGTTAAATCAGTAAACTCCTAAATCTCATAATGCCTAAATACATAAAACATTAAACCGCAATATACTACTTAATAATTAATAAATCTAATTTTTATTTCTATTTATTTTAATTTTAAATATTCATTTTAATTATTTAATAGTTTATTTTTATAGAAATATTTATTCCAAATTAAATTATGAGAGCGACATATATTTTTTTAATTAATTTATTTTTAATCAAAAAAAATATATGCTTATAAAAGAAGTAAAAATTTAAAAATTAAAAATTATTATCCAGTAATACATTTTACTTTAATTTTGAATCAATTTGGGTTTTGTAAATATTTTTTAATTAATATCAATCTTTTTATTAATAGTTTATTAATTTAAATTTTGATCATTATTATATTATCTATCAATACAATTGTTATATTGAATTTATATGATATATAATTATTAATATTATTATAACTAAATATTATATTCACATTTCAAAAAATTTTAAATATTATTATATTTTCAAAGGTTATAACCTAAGAAAATGAAAAAAAATTACATATTTTTTTTTGTTATTTTTTTGTTTAAATAATACCTATAAACCACTAAATGTCTAAAAACATAAATTGCTAAACTCCTAAATGACAATACCTCTAAATACTTAAATCATTAAACAGATGTATATTAATAAAAAATCATAAATCTCAATTTAATTTTTATTTAATATAATTAAAAATTTTTATTTTAATTATTTATCAGTTTATTTTTATAGAAATATTAATTACAAAATAAATTATGAGTGAGATAAATCTAATTTAAATAATTTATTTTTCATCAAAAAAATTATATATCCTTATAAAAAGAGGCAAAATTTTAAAAACAAAATTAATTATTTAGTTATATATTTTATTTTTATTTTGAATCATTTTAGATATTGCAATTTTATTTTAATTTATATCATTCTTATTAATAATAGTTTATTAATTTTTTATTGATCATTATTATAATATATATTAATAAAATTATTTAAATTGAGTTTACATTATATATAATTATTAAAATTATAATTACTAAATATTATATGCACATTTAAAAAAAATTAAAAATTATTATCATTTAAAAGGTTATAACCATCAAAAATTAAAAAAAATCAAAAAATAAATTTTTTATTTTTTCATTATTTAAATAAAAACTATGAATCACTAAAGGCCTAAACTCTTAAATCACTAAACCCCAAAACCCCTAAATACTTAAACCATTAAACTAGTATATCCTGAATAATAAATAATAAATCTCTATTTTATTTGTATTCATTATAATTTTAATATTCATTTTAATTATTTATTAGTTTATTTTTATATAATTATAAATTAAAAATTAATTATGAGGATGACAAATATAATTTAAATAAATTAATTTTAATAACACAAAATATAAACTTATAAAAAGAAGCAAAACATCAAAGAAAGTATTATTTTGTAATATATTTTACTTTGATTTTGAATAAATTTACGTTTTGCAAATATATTTAAAATTATATCTATCAGAATAATAATAGTTTATTAATTTATTTTTTGATCATTAATATAATATATTTCAATATAATTGTTTATATTGAATTTACATGATATATAATTATTAAGATTATCATAACTAAATATAGTATTCACATATAAAAAAAATTTAAAAATTATTATATTTTCAAAGTTTATAAACTTCAAAAATGAGAAAAAATAACAAAAATAAATTTTTTGTTATATCATTGTTATAATAAAACTTATAAACCATTAAATGCCTAAATATATAAATATCTAAACTCCTAAACCCCGAATACCCTAAATACTTAAACCTTTAAACAAGTAAACCTTAAATATAATTTAAATAATTTATATAAATATTAATTTCAAAATAAATTATAAGTGATACAATATAATTTAAATAATATATTTTTCATCATAAAAACATATAAGCTTATAAAATGATGCAAAAAATAAAAAAAATTATTATTTAGTAATAAATTTTACTTTGATTTTGAATCATTTATGTTTTTAATTATATTTAAATTTATATCTATCATATTAATAATAGTTTATTAATTTATTTTTTGATAATTGATATAATATCTATCAATAAAATTGTTTATATTTAGTTTATATTATATATAGTTATAATCTTTATTATTACTAAATATTGTATTCACATTTTTAAAAAATTTTAAAATTATTATATTTTCAAATGTTATAACCTTTAAAAATTTGAAAAAATATCAAAAATAAATTTTCAATTATTTCATTATTAGAATAAAACCTATAAACCATTAAATGCCTAAATACTTGAATCAATAACTTCTAAATCTCGAAAACCCTAAATAGATAAAATTTTTAAACATGTATATCTTAAATAATAAATAATAAATCTCATTTTTATTTTTTTCATTATACTTTTAAATATTCATTTTTATCATTTATTTGTTTATTTTTATATAAATATTAATTACAAAATAAATTTTAAGTTACACAAATATAATCTATATAAATTATTTTTCAACAAAAAAACATAGATAAATTAATAAAAGAAGAAAAAAATTTAAAACAAAAAATTATTATATAGTAATATATTTTGCTTTGTTTCTAAATCATTTCAGGTTTTGTAATTATATTTTAATTGATATCTAAATTATTAATAATAGATTATTAATTTATTTTTTGATCATTATTAGAATATTTTTCAATAAAAAGGTTTATATTGAATTTATATGATATATAAATTAAATAATTATAATAACTAAATATTGTATTCACTTTTGAAAAAAGTTTTAAATTTTTATATTTTCAAAGATTATAACCTTTGAACATGTGAAAAAATAAAAAAAAATATTTTTTTTGTTATTTCATTGTATAAATAAAACTTATAAATCACTAAATGCCTAAACACGTAAATCACTAAACTACAAAATCCTGATACCCCTATATAGATAATCCTTGAAACCAGTATACTCTAAATAATAATTAATAAATCTCATTTTTATTTGTTTTCATTATAATTAAAAAAATTCATTTTGATTGTTATGTTTATATATATATATATATTTTAATTATATAATAAATTATGAGTTAAAAATATAATTTATAAAAATTATTTTTCATCAATAAATAGATAAGCTTATAAAAAGAATAAAAATTTAAAAACAAATAATTATTATTAATTAATATATTTTGCTTTACTTTTGAATCACTTTAGGTTATGATATTATATTTTAAGTAATATCAATCTTATTCAAAATATATTTTTAATTTATTTTTTGATAATTATTAGAATATCTATGAATAAAATTGTTTATATTGAATTTATTTTATATATAATTTTTATGATTATTATAAATAAATATTGTATTCACTTTTGAAAAAATTTAAAAATTATTATATTTTCAAAGGTTTAATCTGAAAAAATGAGAAAGAATACAAAAAATAAATTTTTTGTTATTTCTTTTTTAAATAAAACCTATAGACCACTAAATGTTTACTTACTTAAAACAGTAGCTCATAAACCCTGAAACCCCTAAATACATAAACCTTATAATAGCTGTATACTACTTAATAAATAATAAATCTCATTTTTATTTCTATTTATTATAATTTTAAATATTAATTTTAATTATTTATATTTTAATTTTTAGAAAAATTAATTACAAAATGTATTTCGAGTGAGACAGATATTATTTAAATAATTTATTTTTAATCATAAGAAAATATAAGCTTATAAAAAGATGTAAAACTTTAAAAATTAAATATTATTATTTAGTAATATATTTTTATTTGATTTCGAATCATTTTGTGTAATGTAAATATATTTTAATTAATATTTAGATTTTTAATAATAGTTTGTTAATTTAATCTTTGATCATTATTATAATATCGATCATTAAAATTATTTATATTGAATTTATACGATATATAATTAATAAGATTAATATAATTATACATGGTATTCACATTTCAAAAGATTTTAATAATTATTTTATTTTTAAAGGTTATAACCTTTGAAAATCTAAAAAAAATTCAAAATTTTTTTTTTATTTTTATTATATAAATAAAACCTATATACCACTAAATGCCTAAAAATATAAATTGCTAAACTCCTCAACGATAAAACCCCTAAATAATCGATCCATTAAACTGGTATACCATATATAATTGTGGGGCATTTGTGCTTCCATGGTAGTGAGATTGAGATACTGAAACACATAAACAAGAGAAAACAAGCAATATATATATCCCAATTCAGAAACCATCCATGATAGAATCAAAAAACGAGATATAAACACCAAAAATAATGTGGTTCGCTAGTCGCTTAGTACAACTAGCTAAATCCACCAGAAAATGCTTTTGCGTTACAGTTTAAAGCAATAGAAATGTCTTATAGTATGCAATACACAGAATAGTCGTGATAAATCACACAGAGAGAAGATAGTGAGACGATGAACAATTCCATGGGTCGAAAAACAGCCACCCAAAAATAAAATTACAAAACATTTTATATTAAAATTTCTCTCGGTTCATTTAACCTGAGCGGTTCGGATCATGAGATGGGTCAGGCTCTACTCCAATTTCGGCCCGCTGTCCGGTCAATGAGACCTCCGTTATTGTGCTACTACTGCATCCCCGGCCTTTTAATATTTCCTTTCCTGCATTTACATGAAAAAATTAAAAAAAAAATATTTGGTTATACAAATAGATTATCAAAAAATAAATTACATATACAACAATAAGAAATCCTAAATTTCATTTTAATTTGTATTCATTATAATTTTAAATATTCATTTTAAATATTTATTAGTATATTTTTTATTTAAATATTAATTACAAAATAAATAATTAGTTAGACAAATATAATATTAATAATTTACTTTTATTAAAAAAAATATAATCTTATATTAAAAAGTAAAAATTTAAAACAAAAAAATATTATTTAGTAATAAATTTTACAATGATTTTGAATCATTTTAGGTTTTGTAATTATATTTTAATTTATATCGATCATATTAATAATAGTTTATTAATTTATTTTTTGATAATTGATATCATATCTATCAATAAAATTATTTATAATTAGTTTATATTATATATAATTATAATGATTATTATTACTAAATTTTTTATTCACATTTTAAAAAAACTTTAAAATTATTTTATTTTCAAATGTTATAACCTTTGAAAATGTGAAAAAATAACAAAAATACTTTTTTTTTGTAATTTCATTGTTTAAATAAATCCTATAAACAACTAAATGCCTAAATACTTAAATCAAAAACTCCTAAATCTCGAAAACCATAAATAAATAATCATTTTAAACTAGTATACCCTAAATAATAAATAATAAATCTCAATATTATTTTTTTCATTATAATTTAAAATATTCATTTTAATTATATATACATTTTAATTATTTATTCATTTTTTTATATAATATTAATTATAGAATAAATTGAGTTAGACAAATATAATTTATATAATTATTTTTCATCAAAAAAATATAGATAAACTTTTTAAAAGAAAAAAAATTCAAAACAAAAAATTATTATATAGTAATATATTTTGCTTTGTTTCTCAATCATTTTAGGTTTTGTAATTATATTTAAATTGATATTTATCTTATTATTAATAGATTATTAATTTATTCTTTGTTCATTATTAGAATATTTATCAAAAAAAATATTAATATTGAATTTATATGATATATAAAAATAATGATTATTATAACTAAATATTGTATTCACTTTTGAATAAAATTTAAAAATTATTATATTTTCAAAGGTTATAACCTTTGAAAATATCAAAAAATAAGAAAAATAATTTTTTTGATATTTTTTTTAAATAACACCTATAAACCACTAAATGCATGCATAGTTAAATCAGTAAACTCCTAAACCCCATAATGCCAAAATACACAAACCATTAAACCGCTATATACTACTTAATAATTAATAAATCTAATTTTTAATTCAATTTATTATAATTTTACATATTAATTTTAATTATTTATTTGTTAATTTTTTTAGAAATATTTATTACAAAATAAATTATGAGTGTGACAAATATAATTTAAAAATATATATGCTTATAGAAGAAGTAAAAATTTAAAAATTAAAAATTATGATCTAGAAATATATTTTACTATAATTTTGAATCAATTTGGGTTTTGTAATTATTTTTTAATTAATATCTATCTTAATATCAATAGTTTAAAAATTTAATTTTGATAATTATTATAATATATATCAATAAAATTTTTTATATTGAATTTATATGATATATAATTATTAATATTATTATAATTAAGTATTGTATTTAAATTTCAAAAAATTTTAAATATTATTATATTTTCAAAGGTTATAATCTATGAAAATGAGAAAAAATTATAGAAATTTTTTTTTATATTTTATTTTTTTTAAATAAAACGTATAAACCACTAAAAGCCTAAAAACATAAATCGCAAAAATCATAAATGAAAAAACTTGTAAATACTTAATCTATTAAACTGGTATACATTAATAATAAATAATAAATCTCATTTTAAATTTTATTCAGTATAATTTTAAATTTTTATTTTAAATATTTATCAGTTTATTTTTATATAAATATTAATTACAAAATAAATTATTAGTGAGAAATATCTAATTTAAATTAAACCGGTATCACTAAATAATAAATCTCATTTTTTTTCATTATAAATTTTAATATTCATTTTAATTATTTATTTGTTTATTTTTATAAATATAATAATTACAAAATAAATTATGAGTTAGACAAATATAATTTATATAAATTATTTTTCATCAAAAAAATATACTTAAACTTTTTAAAAGAAAAAAAAATTCAAAACAAAAAATTATTATATAGTAATTTATTTTGCTTTGCTTCTGAATCATTTTAGGTTTTGTAATTATATTTTAATTGATATCTATCTTATTAATAATAGATTATTAATTTATTTTTTGATCATTATTAGAATATTTATCAATAAAATTGTTTATATTAAATTTATATGATATATAAATATAAAGATTATTATAACTAAATAATATATTTACATTTGAAAATAATTTTAAAATTATTAAATTTTTAAAGTTTATCATCTTTGAAAATGAGATAAAATCACAAAAATAAATTTTTTGTTATTTTATTATTTATATAAAACCTATAAACTACTAAATGCCTAAATGCCTAAATGCTTAAATCATTAAACTCCTAAACCCAAAAACCCTTAAATACTTAAACATTTAAACCATCTTTAAAGGTTTAAGTATTTATAAATAATATATAAATATCTATCAATAAATAATAGTTTATTAATTTATTTTTTGATCATTATTATATTCATATTTATATTTAGTTTATTAATATCTATGAATAAAATTGTTTTGTTTAATTTACATGATATATAATTATTAAGTTTATTATAACTAAATATTGTATTCACATTTGAAAAAAATTTAAAAATTATTATATTTATAAAGATTATAACCATCAAAAATGATAAAAAATTTGAAAAATAATTTTTTTTTTGTTATTTCATTATTTAAATAAAACATATAAACTACTAAATGCCTAAACACTTAAATCACTAAACTCATAAACTTCTAAATACTTAAACCATTAAACTGGTATACCCTAAATAATTAATCATAAATCTCATTTTTATTTGTATTCATTATAATTTTAATATTCATTTTAATTATTTATAAGTTTATTTTTATAGAAATATGAATTGCAAAATAAAATTATGAAGGCACAAATATAATTTAAATAATTTATCTTCTTCAAAAAAATTTATAAGCTTATAAAGAGAATAAAAAATTTAAAAATAAAAATTTATTATTTAGTAATATATTTTACTTTGATTTTGAATCATTTTAGGTTTTCCAAATATATTTTAATTAATATCTATATTATTAATAATAGTTTATTAATCTATTTTAAGATCAGCATTATAATATCGATCAATAAAATTATTTATATTGAATTTACGTGATATTTAATTTTTATGATTATTATAATTAAATATTGAATTAACATTTGAAAAAAAATTTAAAATTATAAAATTTTCAATGGTTATAACCTTGAAAATGAGAAAAATCATAAAAATAATTTTTTTGTTATTTAATTATTTAAATAAAAGCTATAAACCACAAAATACGTAAAAACTTAAATTAATAAACTCATAAACCCTGATACTACTACAGCACACACACATAGCGATGGACAACTGTATACATGTGCACATATCTTGTCCATTTTGGTGTAGCATTAATAGGGGCCAGCAAGTCCTGGAAGCAGCCAGAACTATGGGCCACCAGCTTGTAGAGGGCCCCACTAGCAAGCCGGGATGATAACATTCAGACAACTGACATGAATGAGCAAAGTGGTCGGTAGTAAACCCAGGAGTAGCTAGTAGTGGGTCCCACTAGCCCTATCAGGCAGCATAGAGGGCCACCCAACCGTCGCCCAACAGGAGTAGTGGGTAATCCATGATTAATTGGAGAGTCGGTAAAATCCGAAGCATCACCAAGCATGGCCAGTAAGCAATGGAGTCCATACCAGCCATACGGGAGCGAAAGATTCAAACATTTAGTTTATCTTTGTAGTCTTATTTGTATTTTAAACTTTATATGCACCATGTACTTATAGAGCCGGATCATGACATACTCACACACACAATCTTTTCTTTTCTCTATGTAGCATGCAATGAGGGAAACTGGACCCATGAGTATCTCTAAGTGGAGCCTACTAATGCATTTTGTAAATACACATTATGCGATGCTACACTCCCGGGAGCAGAAGACCCATCTTTATAGCATTTTGTAATTTTACTTGTATTCTAACTTGGTTGTACACATAAATAATTATTAGGCATTATGTTTTTTAATGTATTTTATTCATAGAATCATTAAGGTGCATATGATTTGGTGGGCTGGCCTAAATTAGTTAGCTTTTTAGTCTCTTGAAAGTTGTGTGCCTAAATGATAAATAAAGTGTGTATTTTCCAAAAAAAACAAAAAAAACCACAAAACCTAAACTTTAAATCCTATAACCGTAAACCATAAACTATATCCCTGGTCCATAAACCCTAAATCTTAAATCTCATGTTTTGAACTTTTATAATCAAATGACTGTGTTAAATTTAAATTGAAATTCAAAACTTTTAGGAATGTCACAGATTTATCTTTTTGTATATGTAACACAAAGTCATGACTCAAGGGGTGAGTTAGGGATTCAGTCTCTTTCTTGCTTTATGTTATTGTAGCATTAGCAATAGTCATGATTGTATATTTTGCCTCAAGAACACAAAATCATATTGATAAGAATATGCCATAACATCTGTCTCTTTGTTTAAAATATTGTTATGGCACTATGAATGATCATGAATACATATTTAATCACTATAATACTAGGTCACAGTATTGGATATGACCATAGCTTGTGCATTTTATCTTTATATTGCAAAGTCATTGCACTAGGAATAAATGTAACTTTGGACATCCTCAAGAGCAAAAGTCATGAATCTAGAAATAGTAAAAGCTCGAGTACTACTCTTTATAACTTTCTATAGCTAAAATTTTTGGGATTGGAAATATCACTATGGCATTTTTTTTTGATTTGCGACCTCAAGTGTCAATATGCAAGACTAATATTTTGAGCAATTATTAAATCCTTTTATTCATTTGAATATGATTCATTTACACCTTTTTGGGTATTGTGAGCTTGTATACATAACTCATTTAATATAAAAAGAAAGAAATGATAATTTTCATATTCATGAAGATATAAAAAAAAGGCTTAAACATGCCAATAAAATAAATTTTTTGATTCTTCATTGAAAGAGAGCCCATACTTCTTGCCATGCTCAAACCACCTCAGAAGTAGTTTGTACTAATAGGCTACAAGGTGGTTATTTTTTTAGAGGTGAACTATGTTTAAAATAAAATTGCTTTGAGTGTGAGCATGAGAGATATTTTAGAAGAAATTACAATAATCAATATAAATAGCATCCTCAAGAACTAGCTATTTCAACACATAGGGGTACAACTTTGGTTTCATCTGTTAGCGTACATGAGTCAAATTACCATTGATAGCCCAGTGATTCAACATCAAATATGATGAGACATAATAGAGATTAAGTAAAAGCTCTTATTATTTTGGTTAGAGCTTTAACAATCATTCTAGAGTTGAGAGAAAAACAAAATAAATTATTGTAATTATTCATTATAATTTTAATTTTTATTTTAATTATTTATCAGTTTATTTTTATAGAAATATTAATTACAAAATAAATTATTAGTGAGACAGATCTAAATTCAATTAAACCGGTATATCCTAAATAATAAAGAATAAATCTCATTTTTTTTCATTTTAATTTTAAATATTCAAATTTAATTATTTATTTGTTTTTTTATAAAAATATTAATTACAAAATAAATTACAAGTTACACAAATATAATTTATATAAATTATTTTTCATCAAAATAATATAGATAAACTTTTTAAAAAAAAAATTTCAAAACAAAAAATTATTATATAGTAATATATTTGCTTTGCTTCTAAATCATTTTAGGTTTTGTAAATATATTTTAATTGATATCTATCTTATTGATAATAGATTATTCAGTTATTTTTTCATAATTATTAGAATATTTATCAATAAAAATGTTTATATTGAATTTATATTATATATAAATATAATGATTATTATAACTAAATATTATATTCACTTTTGAAAAAAATTTTAAAATTATTATATTTTCCAATGTTATGACCTTTGAAAATATGTAAAAATTAGAAAAAAAATAAATTTTTTGTTATTTCATTTTTTAAATAAAACCTATAAACCACTAAATGCATAAACAGTTAAATCAGTAAAGTCCTAGAGCCCGTAATGCATAAATACATAAACTAATAAACTACTATATACTACTTAATAATTAAGAAATTTAATTTGTATTTCAATTTATTATAATTTTAAATATTCATTTTAATTATTTATTGTTTATTTTTATATAAATTTTTATTACAAAATAAACTATGAGTGCGACAAATATAATTTAAATAATTTATTTTTAATAAAAAAATATATACACTTATAAAAGAAGTAAAAATTTAAAAATTAAAAATTATTATCCAATAATATTTTTTACATTAATTTTGAATCAATTTGTGTTTTGTAAATATTTTTTAATTAATATCTATCTTATTATTAGTAGTTTATTAATTTAAATTTTGATCATTATTATAATATCTATCAATAAAATTGTTTATATTGAATTTATATGATATATATTTATTAAAATTATTTTAACTAAATATTGTATTCACATTTCAAAATATTTTAAATATTATTATATTTTCAAAGGTTATAACCTATGAAAATGACAAAAAATTACAAATTATATTTTGTAATTTTATTGTTTAAATAAAACCTATAACCCAATAAATGCCTAAAAACATGAATCTCTAAACACCTATATGGAAAAACCTTTAAATACTTAAATTATTAAATTGGTATACATTAATAATAAATAATAAATTTCATTTTAATAAATTTTTGTTTTTAAAATTTTGCCTCTTTTTATAAGCATATATATTTTTTTTTTGATAAAAAATAAATTATTTAAAATATATCAGTCTCACTAATAATTTATTTTGTAATTAATATTTCTATAAAAATAAACTAATAAATAGTTAAAATAAAAATTTAAAATTACACTTAATAAAAATTAAAATGAGATTTATGATTTATTATTAATGTATACCAATTTAATAGTTTAAGTATTTAGAAGTTTTGTCGTTTAAGAATTTAGCAATTTATGTTTTTAGGCATTTAGTGGTTTATAGATTTTATTTAAACAATAAAATAACAAAAAAAAATTTGTAATTTTTTGTCATTTTCATAGGTTATAAACTTTAAGAATATTATAATATTTAATATTTTTTCAAATGTGAATACCATATTTAGTTATAATAATTTTAATAATTATATATCGTATAAATTCAATATAAACAATTTTATTGATATATATATTATAATAATGATCAAAAATTAAATTAATAAATTATTAATAATAAGATAGATATAAATTAAAAAATATTTATAAAACCCAAAATTATTCAAAATTAAAGGAAAAAATATTACTGGATAATGATTTTTAAATTTTAAAATTTTAATTCTTTTATAAGCGTATATATATTTTTTAATTAAAAATAAATTATTTAAATTATATTTGTCGCACTCACAATTTATTTTGTAATAAATATTTATATAAAATAAACTTATAAATATTTAAAATGAATATTAAAAATAATAAAAAATTAAAATAAAAATTAGATTTCTTAATTATTAAGTAGTATATAGCAGCTTAATGGTTTATGTATTTAGGCATTACGGGCCTTAGAAATTTATTGATTTTACTGTGTATGCATTTAGTGGTTTATAGGTTTTATTTAAAAATTAAAATAAAAAGATATTTATTTTTATTATTTTTTGATATTTTCAAAGTTTATAACCTTTGAAAATATAATAATTTTTAAATTTTTTTCAAATGTGAATTCAATATTTAGTTATAATAATCATTATATTTATATATCATATAAATTCAATATAAACATTATTATTGATAAATATTCTAAAATGATCAAAAAATAAATTAATAATCTATTATTAATATGATAGCTATCAATTAAAATATAATAAAAAAATCTAAAATGAATTAGAAGAATTCAAATTATATTACTATATAATAATTTATTATTTTGAAATTTTTTTTTCTTTTAAAAAGTTTATCCATATTTTTTTGATGAAAATTAATTTATCTAAATTATATTTGTCTAACTCATAATTTATTTCTTAATTAATATTTATATAAAAATAAACAAATAAATAATTAAAATGAATATTTAAAATTATAATGAAAAAAATAATATTAATATTTATTCTTTATTATTTTGGGTATACCATTATAATTTAAATTAGATCTATCTCACTAATAATTTTTTTTGTAATTAATATTTCTATAAAAATAAACTGATAAATAATTAAAATAAAAATTTAAAATTATACTGAATAAAATTAAAATGAGATTTATGAATTATTATTAATGTATACAAGTTTAATATTTTAAGTATTTAAGGTTTTTTCATTTATGACTTTAGCGATTTATGTTTTTAGGCATTTAGTTATTTATAGATTTTATTATGACAATTAAATAACAAAAAAATAATTTTTGATATTTTTTCACATTTTCAAATGTTATAACATTTGAAAATATAATAATTTTAAAATCTTTTAAAAATGTTTATACAATTTTTAGTAATAATAATTATTATAACTATATATAATATCAACTAAATATAAACAATTTTTTTGATTGATATTTTATCAATTATCAAAAAATAAATTAATAACCTATTATTAATATGATAGATATAAATTAAAATATAATTTAAAAACTTAAAATGATTCAAAATCAAAGTAAAATTTATTACTAAATAATAATTTTTTTTTGTTTTTGCATCATTTTATAAGCTTATATGCTTTTTTGATGAAAAATATAATATTTAAATTATATTAGTATCACTCATAATTTATTTTGTAATTAATATTTCTATAAATTATTTAAATTATATTTAAGATTTATGAGTTTAAGGGTTTAAGTATTTAGGGGCTTCTGGGTTTAGAAGTTTAGAGATTTATGTGTTTAGGTAATTAATGGTTTATAAGTTTTATATAAACAATGATATAACAAAAAATTGATTTTTGTTATTTTTTCTCATTTTTTAAGGTTATAACCTCTGAAAATATAACAATTTTTAAATTTTTTTTAAATGTGAATACTATATTTAGTTTTGAAAATATAATTTTTTTAAACTATTATAAATAAGATAGATATTATTTAAAATATATTTGCAAAACCTAAATTGATTCAAAATCAAATATTATAAATTACTAAATAATAATGTTTTTGATGTATTGCTTATTTTTATATGTTTATATTTTTTGTTCTTAAAAGTATATTATTTAAATTGTATTTTACTTACTCATAATTTATTTTGTAATAAATATTTTTATAAAAATAAACTAATAAATAATTAAATGAATATTTAAAATTATAATAAATAGAAATAAAAATTAGATTTATTAATTATTATGTACTATATAGTGGTTTAATGGTTTATGTATTTAGGTATTACAGGGTTTAGGAGTATACTGATTTAAATGTGTATGCATTTAGTTGTTTATAGGTTTTATTTAAAAAATAAAATAACAAAAAACTTATTTTTATTATTTTTTGATATTTTCAAAGGTTATAACCTTTGAAAATATAATAATTTTTAATTTTTTTTAAAAGCGAATTTAATATTTAGTTTTAATAATCATTATATTTATATATCATATAAATTCAATATAAACAATTTTAGTGATTAATATTCTAATAATGATCAAAAAATAAATTAATAATCTATTATTAATAAGATAGATATCAATTAAAATATAATTACAAAACAATAAATGATTCATAAGCAAACCAAAATATGTTACTATATAATAATTTTTTGTTTTGTAATCTTTTTTTATTTTAAAAAGTTTATCTATATTTTTTTGATTAAAAATAATTTACAAAAATTATATTTGTCTAACTCATAATTTAATTTTTAATTAATATTTATATAAAAATAAACAAATAAATAATTAAAATGAATATTTAAAATTATAATAAAAAAATGAGATTTATTATTTATTATTTAGGGTATAGCGGTCTAATTTAAATTATATCTGTCTCACTAATAATTTATTTTGTAATTAATATTTCTATAAAAATAAACTGATAAATAATTAAAATAAAAATTTAAAATTATACTGAATAAAAATTAAAATGATATTTATGATTTATTATTAATGTATGCAAGTTTAATGGTTTAAGTATTTAGAGGTTTTGTCTTTTAGGAGTTTAGTGATTTAGGTTTTTAGGCATTTAGTGGTTTATAGGTTTTATTTAAACAATAAAATAACAAAAAAAATTTAATTTTTTGTCATTTTCATAGGTTATAACCTTTCAAAATATAAAATATTTAAAATTTTTTGAAATGTGAATAAATATTTAGTTATAATAATATTAATAATTATATATCATATAAATTCAATATAAACAATTTTATTGATAGATATTATAATAATGATCAAAAATTAAATTAATAAACTATTAATAATAAGATAGATATTAATTAAAATGTATTTCCAAATTTATTCAAAATTAAAGTAAAAAATTTATTGAATAAAAATTTTTAATTTTTAAATTTTTACTTCTTTTATACGCGTATATATTTTTTTATTAAAAATAAATTATTTAAATTATATTTGGCATACTCACAATTTATTTTGTAATAAAAATTTATATATAAATAAACTAATAAATAATTAAAATGAATATTAAAAATTATAATAAATTGAAATAAAAATTAGATTTCTTAATTATTAAGTAGTCTATAGTAGTTTAATGGTTTATGTATTTAGGCTTACGAGCTTTAGAAGTTTACTAATTTAATTGTGTATGCATTTCGTGGTTTATAAGTTTTATTTAAAAATTAAAATAACAAAATATTTATTTTTATTATTTTTTATATTTTCATAGGTTATAACCTTTAAAAATATAATAATTTTTAAATTTTTTTCAAATGTGAATTCAATTTTTAGTTATAATAATCATTATATTTATATATCATATAAATTCAATATAAACAACATAATTGATAAATATTCTAATAATGATCAAAAAATAAATTAATAATCTATTATTAAAAAGATAGATATCAAATAAAATATAATTACAAAACCTATAGTGATTCAGAAGCAAAGCAAATTATATTACTATATATTAATTTTTTGTTTTTAATTTTTTTTTCTTTAATAAGTTTATCTATATTTTTTTTGATGAAAAATAATTTATATAAATTATATTTGTCTAACTCATAATTTATTTTTTAATTAATATTTATATAAAAATAAACAAATAAATAATTAAAATGAATATTTAAAATTATAATTAAAAAAAAAGAGATTTATTCTTTATTATTTAGGGTATACCAGTTTAATTTAAATTATATCTATCTCACAACTAATTTTTTTTGTAATTAATATTTCAATAAAAATAAACTGATAAATAATTAAAAAAAAATTTAAAATTATACTGAATAAAAATTTAAAAGATATTTAAGAATTATTATTAATGTATACCAATTTAATATTTTAAGTATTTAGAGGTTTTGTCATTTAGGACTTTAGCGATTTATGTTTTTAGGCATTTAGTGGTTTATAAGTTTTGTTTAAAAAATGAAATTACAAAATAATTATTTTTGATATTTTTTCACATTTACAAAGGTTATAACCTTTGACAATATAATAATTTTAAAATTTTTAAAAATGTGAATACAATATTTAGTAATAATAATCATTATAATTATATATAATATAAACTAAATATAAACAATTTTATTCATAGATATGATATCAATTATCAAAAAATAAATCAATATGGTATTATTATTATGATGGATATAAATTAAAATATTAATGCAAAACCTATAATTATTTAAAATCCAAGTAAAATTTATTACTAAATAATAATTTTTGTTTTTTAGTTTCTGCTTCTTTTTATAAGCATATATATTTTTTAATGAATAATAATTTATTTAAATTATATTTGTATCACTAATAATTTATTATGTAATTAATATTTTAATAAATTAATTAAATTATATTTAAGGTTTACGAGTTTAAACGTTTAATTATTTAGGGGCTTTTGTGTTTAGAGTTTAGATAGTTTAAGTGTTTAGGCATTTAGTGGTTTATAAGTTTTATTTAAACACTGATATAGAAAAAAATTTATTTATATTATTTTTTCTAATTTGTAAAGATTATATCCTTTGAAAATATAATAATTTTTAAATTTTTTTCAAATGTAAATATAATATTTATTTATAATAATCTTCATAATTATAATTCATTTAAATTCAATATAAATAATTATATTGCTAGATATTATAATTATGATCAAAAAAATTAATAAAATAGTTATTATTTAAAAAGCATTTGTAAAATCTAAATTTATTCAAATCAAAGTAAAATATATTACTAAATAATAGTTTTTTTTAATGTTTTGCTTTTTTTATAACTTTATATTTTGTTATTAAAAATAAATTATTTAAATTATATTTGTCGTACTCATAATTTATTTTGTAATTTATAATTCTATAATACTAAACTACTAAATAATTAAAATGAATATTTAAAATTATAATGAATACAAATAAAATTGAGATTTATTATTTATTATTCAAGATATACCAATTTAATGGTTTAATTATTTAGGTGTTTTGTGGTTTAGGAGTTTAGTGATTTAATTGTTTAGACCTTTAGTGATTTATAGTTTTTTTAAGAATGAAAAAACACAATTTAATTTTTTGATTTTTTTTTAATTTTGAAGGTTGTAACCTTTGAAAATATAATACTTGTTAATTTTTTTTATATGTGAATATAATATTTAGTTATAATAATCATAATAATTATATATAATGTAAACTCAATATAAATAATTTTATTGATAGATATTAAATAATGATATATTAAATAATGATCAATAAATAAAAAAATAAACTTGTATTTATAAGAATGATATAAATTAAAATATAATTATAAAATCTAAAATAATTCAAAATCAAAATAAGATATATTATTAAATAATAATTTTTTATTTCTAAAATTTTGCCTCTTTTTATGAGCATTTTTATTGATGAAAAATAAATTATTTTAATTATATATGTCGCACTAATAATTTATTTTGTAATTAATATTTCTATAAAAATAAACTGATAAATAATTAAAATTAATATTTAAAATTATAATGAATACTAATAAAACTGAAATTTATGATTTATTATTTAGACTATACTAATTTAATGTTTTAAGTATTTATGGGCTTTAGGGTTTAGGAGTTTAGTCATTTTAGTATTTAGTCATTTAGTGGTTTATAAGTTTTATATAAAAAATAAAATAACAAAAAAATTATTTTTGTTATTTTTTCTCATTTTTGAAGGTACCTTTGAAAATATAATAATTTTTAACTTTTTTTTGACAAGTAAATACAATATGAAGTTATAATAATCATAATAATTATATATAATATAAATTCAATATAAACTATTTTATTGATATTTATTATAATACTGATCATAAAAATGTAATAACCAATTATTAATAAGATAAATATTGTTTAAAATATATTCTAAAAACCTAAAATGACTCAAAATCAAATTGAATTATTTTACTAAATATTAATTTTAAATTTTTAAATTTTTGTATCCATTTATAAGCCTATATATTTTTTGATGAATAATAAATTATTTTAATTATATTTGTCTCACTAATAATTTATTTTTTAATTTATATTTCTATAAAATTAAACTCATAAATAATTAAAATGTATATATAAAATTATAATGAATACTAATAAAATAAAGATTTATGATTTATTATTTAGGGTATAACTATTTAATTGTTTATGTTTTTTGTTGTTTTGGGGTTCAGAAGTTTATTGATTTATATGTTTTATACATTTTCGTGTTTATAGCTTTAATTTAATCAATGAAATAACAGAAAATTTATTTTTTTTGAATTTTCATGATTTTCAAAGGTTAAGACATTTAAAAATATAATAATTTTTTAATAGTTATAAAATATGAATACAATACTTAGTTATAATAATCTTAATAATTATATTTGTTGTAGTTTCAATATAAAAAATTGTATTAATATATATTATAATAATGATCAAAAAATAAATTAATAAACTATTATTAATAAGATAGATATTAATTAAAATATATTTGCAGAACCAAAAATAATTCAAAATCAAAGTAAATTATATTACTTAATAAAATTTTAAATTTTTGAAATTTTGTTTATTTTTATAAGATTATATTTTTTTCATTAAAAATGATTTATTTAAATTATATCCGTCTCACTCATTATTTATTTTGTAATTATTATTTCTATAAAAATAAACTAAAAAATAATTAAAATTAATATTTAAAAATATAATAAATACAAATAAAAATGAGATTTATTATTAATTTTTTAGTTTATATAGGTTTAATGGTTTAAGTATTTAGGGGGTTTTGGGGTTTAGGAGTCTAGAGATTTAAATGTTTAGTCATTAAGTGGTATATAAGTTTTATTTAAATAATAAAATAATAAAAAAATTATTTTTGTGTTTTTTTATCATTTTTGAAGGTTATAACCTTTGAAAATATAATAATTTTTAATTTTTTTTCAAATGTAAATATAATATTTAGTTATAATAACTTAATAATTATAAGACATTTTAATTGAATATAAGTAAATTTATTGTTCGATATTATAAATTAATAAACTACTATTAATAAGATTGATTGCAATTAAAATATAATTGCGAAACCAATATATAATGATTCAAAATCAAAGTAAAATATATTACTAAATAATAATTTTTTGTTTTTAAATTTTTACTTCTTTATATAAGCTTATTATTTTTGATTAAAAATAAATTATTAAAATTATATTTTTCTCACTCATTATTTATTTTGTGATTGATATTTCTCTAAAAAATAAACTAATAAATAATTAAAATGAATATTTAAAATTATAATGAATACAAATTAAAATGAGATTTATGATTTATTATATATGGTATGCCGGTTTAATGTTTTGATTATTTAGTGGTTTATAGGTTTTATTTATATAATAAAAATTTAAAATTCTATATTTGATTTTTTCTGATTTTCAAAGGTTATAACCTTTGAAAATAAAATAATTTTAAAATTTTTTGAAATGTGAATACCATGTATAATAATATTAATCTTACTAATTATCTATCATATAAATTCAATATAAATAATTTTAATGATAGATAAAATAATAATGATCAAAAATTAAATTAATAAACTATTATAATAATATAAATATTAATTAAAATATATTTACATAACACAAAATGATTTAAAATCATATCAAAATATATTACTAAATAATAATATTTAATTTTATAATTTTCCTTCTTTTATAAGCTTATATTTTTTATAAAAATAAATTATTTAAATAATATTTGTTTCACTCGAAATTTATTTTGTAATTAATTTTTCTAAAAAATTAAACTATAAATAATTAAAATTAATATTTAAAATTATAATAAATAGAAATAAAAATGAGAGTTATTATTATTAAGTAGTATATACCTGTTAAAAGTTTTATGTATTTAGGGGTTTCGGGATTACGAGCTTACTGATTTAAGTAAGTGAGCATTTAATGATCTATAGGTTTTATTTAAAAAATGAAATAACAAAAAATTTATTTTTTTTTAACATTTTCAAAGGTTATAAACTTTAAAATGTAATAATTTTAAAATTTTTTTCAAAAGTGAATACAATATTTAGTTATAATAATCATTATATTTATATATCATATAAATTCAATATAACACTTTTTATTGGTAAATATTCTAATAATGATGAAAAAATAAATTAATATCTATTATTAATAAGATAGATATAATTAAAATATATTTACAAAATCTAAATGATTCATAAGCAAAATAAAATATCTTACTATATATAATATTTTGTTTTAAAATTTTTTTATTCTTTTAAAAAGTTATCTATATTATTTTAATGAATAATTAATTTATATAAATTATATTTGTGTTACTCATAATTATTTTGTAATTAAAATTATATAAATAAAAAAAAATAATTAAATTTGAATATTTAAAAGTTAAATGAACAAAATGAGATTTATTCTTTATTATTTAGGATATACCGGTTTAATTTAAATTAGATCTGTCTCAGTAATAATTTATTTTGTAATTAATATTTTATAAAATAAACTGATAAATAATTAAAATAATAATTA